>JANJYP010089016.1:0-36152 GCA_024605115.1 Rastrelliger brachysoma | reverse complement strand
TGCATAAAATCCCCAATTCCACCTCTTTGAACAAGTCCCACACTTTGGGAAACTAGGAGTAATGTTAAAACTTAAAAGAGCATATCTCACGCATTCATGGCAAGTTATCATAGTAAGTCAAATTATGGAGAGCATAAGCTGCAAATGGAGAACCAAGTTGAAAACCCTGCATTCAATCTTTTTTTAGTGTTATTGAGAAAGAGCCTAAATCCTTGAGCCTGTCACACTTCATTCCAACCTGCACAGATGTTCCCAGATAACCATAAAATGCTCAGAGAAGCAGTTTTCAAGTCACACGACAGTACAGGGACTGCCGTTTGTGACTTTTGTCCTCAGTCATCACACACAGTTAAATCACTGTAAGAGTATGCAACAGCAGGGCATCACTGATTGCCTAAGATGTAATCTGAAAGGCTGGAAGTTTAAGAATGACTCATGGCTTACTCCACAATGTAGCCTGACCTCTGTAACACTTTCCACTTCCCTCTGATTTGCAGGATGTACTCTGGCCTACTGCCCTGTTGCTTTTTCTCCCCCTACGTACATTTCGCCAGCATCTCCAGCTTTTTTCAAGTTACACTCTCACTAATCTCTGTACTACAGTAACACCATAGCACTAATTATGACTATTTCTTGACTGTATTTCGTATTTATTTTGAACTATTTAATATTACATTAGATGCATTACATTTTTTAAATTTCAAGTGTGTAAAATCTGTATCCAGATCTGATTTATTACTTTTTGTTACTTGTTGCTATTACTTGCACACAGATCTTCTTGCAGTTTGAGGCAATCCTAACTGTCCTTTAACAATGCTTGGAGTTATCAAATAATAGTAACTAAACCTGAGCAAGTACATCAGATGTCATCACAGGCATGTCCCAAAATGTTCTCTTTTTTGGGACAATGAAGATCTTAACTGAACTGAACTTACTCATGCTGTTTTCTTAACCACACAGATCATTCAGTGGTCTCAGTGATCAGGGATCTAGAAAAAACCACAGCCGTCAGTTGTCTGTATGACTGTGTTGATTTCACTGCATCAGTTCTGTTTGTGTAGCTTCCCATGTAAAAGGAAGAGCAGTGACTTCTTTCAGTGTCTCTTTAGTTGCTATGATGATAGGGGACACACCTTGTAAGCGGCTATTCCCACTAGTCACTTACTAACGTAGTTCCACTTTGGAGCAGTAAAGTAATGCATGTGTAATGTCTGCGCCTTGGAGTGAGGGATGAACACTTGGCTAGACTGTGTCTGAAGTCCCATTTTCAATTTGTCTCAAACACATCTCAGATTTATTCACACTCCATCAGACAGCTCTCCAATAATAATGATACATTAAAGCGTAAAGCCTGTGGTTCATGGGTGTGCGTTTGTTTGCACACTAACACACACGCACACACACATAGAGTGTGTGCGTGTGTGTGNAATGATACATTAAAGCGTAAAGCCTGTGGTTCATGGGTGTGCACACACGTAGAGTGTGTGCGTGTGTGTGTATATATATATATACAGTATATATACACAAACACACACACAACACCTGGCTATAATTTCTCAGCATGCCTTTCAAGCTGAGTGTCATCTTTCCCCTTTGCTCAGTGTCACCATCTTCTCCAGACAGGATTACAGTCACATTTTCTGACAGCCCATTGTTAGACCCCAAGGATGGCTCAACTCAAGCTCACTCTCCTCATATTGAGGACAGGGCTGTCTGGGACATGAACACAGACAGGCTCACTGATACAGCATTGTCATAATTCTGTTGAGCTATACTGTTCTTGGTATCTGTGCTGTGTTGAGCCATTAGAAGCAAAAAAAAAAAAAAACCCATCCACAATATTATTTAATAATATTATTATTTAATAGGTCTGTCAAAATTAACTCAAGTTCGCAGTTAAGTCAAAACTACTATCACCTGTTGGGGGAATTGTGTTGACTGCAGCATGTGTAACAGTCCAGTTGTTAAGCTGCATGGCTTATAATGTCATAGCCTGAGTAGCAGTTCCTGTATGTTACCAGGAGGGGGCATGATTGAAGTAACTGAGCCAACAGCTTGGCCCGGATCTTGTGATGAGTGTGTGTGTGTGTGTGTGTGTGTGTGTGTGTGTGTGTGTGTGTGTGTGTGTGTGTGTGTGTGTGTGTGTGTGTGTTGGGGGGAGGGGGGGGTGGATTACTAGACTTGCAGCTTTCTGTGTGATTAGCCACACTAAGAGTGAAAAGGTAATGCCTTGTACAGTTTCCTTCCTATCTCACCCCTCCTCCCCTTTTTATTTTCATTGCTAAATTTGCCAGTTTTAGTGTTAATCATGAAGCAGTATTTCAAGAATTTTTGAGGTCACTGTTGTCTGATCTTGTTTTCAAATTTGCTGAAGGAATCACAGCCAGAAAAAAAGAGAGAGAAACTGTTGAGCCTCTCTACTCCCTGAGGATGAAAGGCTGCTTTTAATAATTGCTGCTCATTAACTGCTCCTGTAGCCAGCGAGCTCTCTGAGGCAACACTCTGCAGCCTGTTACACCTACTCACTGAAGAGGAAGCAAGAGGAAGGAGGAAAAAAAAGGGGATCAATGCAAAATGACTTTAAGAAGGATAGCGGCATTGTGTGTTTGTATTTGAATAACACAGATTTGCAAATACTTTACATATCAGTGCTTCCTTGTGGGCGCTTTTTTTTTCTTTCTTTTTTTTAAAATTTAAAATCATTTGGCTTCACTCACAGGTGACCCAGTTGGAAACTTGTCTTGAGTCAAGTTAAGCTGTGTGCGTGAGCTCCTCTAAGGTCTTACATCCAATTCCGTTAGCGTGAGTCTTGTATAAATTCCAGAGTAGAACGCAAACACCTCCTGCGTACCTCTAACAGGGAAGACAGAGTGAAATGGACAAGGAAGCAGCATGACATGGTGGGAGGTGAAGAGTAAAGGTTGGCGTGCGCGTACACCAGCAGGTTTTGTCTGTGTTATCACCTCTAAAACTTCTCCCTCAGTGTGTTCCTGTCCATCCACTCCTCTCTCTCTCTCTCTCTCTCTCTCGCTCTCTCTCTCTCTAGCTCTCTCTCCTTCTCTCTCTCGCTCTCTCTCTCTCTAGCTCTCTCTCCTTCTCTCTCTCGCTCTCTCCCGCACTTGCACTTCCATCTTGTCAGAGAGCGTGTCTACTCTGCCAGTCTCACCGCTTGGTCACTGAAGGAAATGAAGTGTGATGGAAGGCAACAGAGCATGCGGTGTGTCACCAAGGAGGGTCTGTTTGATCGATGAAGCGGAGCGAGCACACAGAGTGGAATGAGGGAAAAGAGAGGAGCGGGGTAGTCTGGGACGGCGCTCCCACAATTGTCTGGTGGAGCTAAATATAAATGTATGGAGGAGCAGAGCTGCAGAGAGGTCATTCAGAGACACAGATGGGAGTTTTTTTAATTTATTTATTTCATTGGCTCTCTTCACGGCCGGGCACCTCTCCTTCTCGTGCTTTATGGTCCCTGCCAAGAATTTTTGTTTTAAGAGGCTGATTGTTGTAGGTAGTGAGCTGGAGGTGTCTTTTCATCAGTTGTCTCTTATGAGATAAGCACCAAAGCCCTTTAGCCCACCTCCCTTTCCCTTTTTTTCCCTCTCCCACTCACTTTTTATTCCACTCTTGCTTGCTTTTCCTGCCTGCTTTTTCTTTACCTCTCTCTGCTCAGGGGAGGTGAGTAATTTTTTTTTTTTTTTCTGGGAGAGGAGCAAGAGAGAGAAAAAGAGCTGAGGCAAGGAGCAGTGGCCCAGCTTGAGTTAAAAGCTCTAATAATAGTCAGTACTTCCCTCGCTCTCCTATCCATCCATACATCCAACCTGTCCGTCCATCCAACGAGCAGCGATGTGTGTTCTCGCTACGTTGCCGTGGTGACGGTAGAGGTGCAGGCAGCCGGCTAATGTACTACTTCTGTTTGTGTTTCCTCTTACCAGAAAAAAGCAGAGGAGGCTCACAGGATACTGGAGGGACTGGGACCCAGGGTAGAACTGGTGAGTGGGCTCTTTAATTTCATGTCACATTTCTCTTCTTGTTATGCTTTTGTATTAATGGCGTTCAGAAATTGTATCAAGTCATATGAGTTGTTTTTTGGTACAAGTCTGTTACTGTTCTGTAAAATATTGAAGTAGAAATACTGACTATAGTCAATATTGAACAATAAATAATGATAATACACTGAATGAAATGACTCACATCAGAATATAATGTAAAAGACTTGGTAGTAGTCAAATCCCCTGAGTATAGAAATCTTAACCTTCATAGACACTATGTTTAGCCTATTCATCTTTCCATCCAGCTCTGTCTCTCACCCATGATGAATTTAATGATTTGGTTCTGTTAAATTATTCGTTTTGATTTAGGCCTCATGAAATATATATGTGGCAAGGCCAGAATCCTTATATAAAGATGTGGATTGAACTAATTTGGTCTTCATATACTTTGCTGTTTACAATCTGCTGCTAAAAGTGAAAATAGTGTACGGTGAATATGGACATTTGATCTGATTGTTCCTTCTGTTGTTCCAGCCTCTGTACAATCAGCCATCTGATACCAAGCAGTACCATGAGAACATCAAAATGTAAGTCTGTCTGTTTACATATTCCTATACAATTTAGATTGTTTGAAAAACAAATGAAATGAAACAAGGGAATACAGTCCACAAAATGTATATACTGCTAAAATGTGGTAAGTTAGTATGTAAGGAGCAAAGAAATCCAAAAACAAACTCTTTTACAGTTTCCCAACTGTAGTAAAAGTCTATGAGGTAAAAACACCCCAGTGACAATAGTCATAACACTAGTCAAAACAATAAGTATCAGACAAGTGCACAACAGTAAATTGCCCACAGTGAGCAGGGGCGGTAAGCTATAACCTGTTAAGCAAGTAAGTGGAAAAAAATATGGCTACTTTACCTGGAAGTCTGATGTTTCATAGTCACGGTTTTGGCAAGACTCCTAGTGGAGTTGAACACCAGCTGTGCAGCCTCTGGAGGATGAAGCTCTAACTGAAGGGTAAATAATATTTTAGCATAATCCTGACTAAAAAACCCGGGACCAGTTGCACAAAACTAGGATAAGGGATTAAGTCGAGATTTCCCAGTTATCCTGGTTGAATTTAGCCAGCACATTTGTTACTATGGAGATTTATTGTGCGCAGCTAGCCTGCTCCAGACCAGGCTAACAGCCAGGTTTAGTTAATCCTGGTGTTGTATTCATTCAGTCAGCTGTCACTCTGATCAGAAATAAATGTGTTTCATACTTATTTACATATATCCTGCCTCATATTTATTAGCCTGCATTAACATTTCATGGATAGTTTACATTAATTTAACAAAATATTTTTTTTTATCATGCGTCAGTCATTATTATTTAGGCCTACTGTCATTTGGTTTATATGCAGACTGCGGTTCATACTGCGGTCGGAGATGTGATGAATATTGCTGCAGGTTTGCAGATGATTAAAAACAGCTGATGGAGCAAAGGTGGATTCTGTCAGTGAGAGTAATTCACAAAGTCCCATTCATGTGATACTTTCTTCACAACGGCGTGGCCTTTTTGTTTAGATGTTAACTTATTAGAGGAAGAAGCTCGAACCTCATATGGAGACAGGAGTTTATTGTCTATTTAATCTGTGTTTCACTACATTTCTTCACCACAAGCATTATAAACATCTGAATAAAGTCACTGTTTGCAGCTTTTTCTGGTGGACTGCTAAAATCACCAGCGCACGTCTTCAACACCTTCCCTCACCACACCCTCTAAGTATGGGTAATTCATTCATTCACACACACAGAGAGAGAGAGAGAGTTAGAGATTTGCGCATTGTCTTTGTAATTTCTTTACGGTAGATTTTCTTAATAACATTCACTTCCACTGCTCACATTTAAGGGGAAGTGTAAACTGTTCATCTTTGAATTGTTTGAATTGTTTCAGAGGAGCAGTAGTAAGTGTCTATATTTGGACTATTTACACATTCATTCTGTCTGTTATTTTCTTATCAGGCTTGTCTCTCAGTTTAATTACAGCTGACGCATTTTTTCTTTTAACATTTGTTTAACCTCTTAATTACTTTCCATCTGAACCTCCTGCTTACTTGTAAGTGAGAAGTGTGTGCCACATGTTTTTTTATGTCTGCATCAGTAAATCTGTGATCGATTGAGTGGTCTATGTAAGAAATCTGTGAACGTGCACGTATCTGAATTACTTAGATCTGGCTTGACACAGATGCACATCTTCATCCTGGTTTGGCAAACGTGCAACAGAGTAAGCCAAGATGAACTGATGAGATTTTGTCAAACCTCGCTTTGTCTCTTATCCTGGGTGTCTTAACCATACTTTTGTACAATAGGCCCCAGATATCATGCAAGTACAGTTGAATATCTATGCTATCACATGCACACATTGCACACTGCTTACTGTAGGGCTACTGATGTGCACTGTGCATTCCTCCATCACACATACAGATGATTTCTAGAATCCTGGACCACACTTGGAGTAAAGAGCACATGTCTATTGAAGCTATACATTTGAGCCTACAAAGTGAAACAAATTTTGGTGACATTATATTGTAATATATTTAACAAATTTGGTGATGTTCAACTTACAAATATCACATATAAATTAGATCTGCAATAAAGAAGCATTAAAAATCAATTAACAATAGTGTTGGCACTGAATTTCTAACTCACCATGTCATTTTCAATTTTGAATATTTCCAAAATTCCTGAGCTTAACTTCCTGTGTAAATTTACTGGATATTTTAAACCCTTTTGCAACCCTACTGATGGTAGAGGAGGTGAACATTAAGCATCAACCGTTAGCATCATAGATGATGCTAACAGCATATATGACCTGCATGGTTAGGCAAGAAGATGAAAAGGAGGTGGCTGCCAGGCCCTTTTTTTATCACAATGCTTGTGTCACTCAGGTCATATTTGTGGCTTTGTTGGTGCTATGTTTAGACCTTTTGTGAATGCACACAGTTTATATTCAAGTATTACATACTGTAGAGCTGTTATTAATTGCATATATTGTGGATATTTGATAAAAAATGATTTAAAGTTTTATTAAATATATGCTGTCAGGAGAATATATTTTTAACGTTTATTATTTAAAAAATTAGGGGAAATTTACACTTGATGAATATGGCAAACTGTTGATTCCACTAGTGGTTCATTTAACCTCCACAGAGACCTGTCTCTGTTTTCCAGCCCCTTCCCCCTTTCAGACAGCATTGGCATTTCAGAGGAGGATGTGAAATTGTCATTATGTAAACATAGCAATGAAACTGACATGAATAATCATGTGTACAGTGGCAACTATAGAGTGTAGAAAATGCAAAGGCCTCATGAACTTGCACTGTCACCTGTTTTCTTCTTTTTAATGTTAATATTGTTTTGATACGAACATGCAAATTGTACGCAGACATGCCATTAAATTCTACATCAGTTTTACATGTCAGATGTTATTAACTATGTCATTTCCAGCTTCTGCCTGTTGTTGTAGGTTAGCAAATCAGCAGCTGGTTACTCTGACGTAGCTACATTTACATACATGGATATAAAGGTTCAGTAGTCATATTTAAATTCCAGTATAGTCTTTATGCTGCTAACAGAGCTTCCAACCATCTGTGCTCAGATTAAAAGAACATCACTTAAAAAAAAAAAAAAAAAACATCCGTAGCTATTCCCTCTGAAAATCGACTAAAACAGCTCCTGCTTTTATGTTTTGCCCCTGACGTGATGACATGGAATATTAACGGCAGGATGCTTTTCTCAGCTTCCCGGGTTACTTTAGGAGAATGATTAATAAATCATACCCTATCATTTTTTTTTTTTTTGGTTGCCAGTAGGAGAGCAAAAGATACACAACTTTGCATGTCCCTGCCATATCTATCAATAAGACTTACGGGGCATCTGTAATCTTTTAAGGACTGTAATTCACTGAGGCATATCAAAGGGCTGTAGCAGGGTTATAATGGCTCACCTCCACCATTGGCACAGTGGTGTAGGCACAGTGGCATACCACAAGATGTGTCTGACCTCTTAGTCACACACCACTCTGTCTTCACTCCTTTTGATCCCTGCACCGTTTGATCAGTATTATTGCCTCAAAGCAATTAACTGAGAAACTCTCCTCTCTCTCCCTCCGTGTGTGTTATTAAATACCACTGTGTTGCTTTGAGCCAGCACAATTGACCCCTTTGTTTTGATAACCTTGGCATTCATCCGCCGCTGGAATAGATTACTACCAATATCTCTGTGGAGTCCCCCATCAAGAGCATCCACGCAATTTGCAAAAATCTTTGCGTACGAGCCGCTAAGAAAGAAAATAACCCCAAATTTTCAAGTCTGTAAAGAGTTTGCTCAGCGAGGTTGTATATCACTGCTGAACGTCTGTCACAAGTGTGTGTGTGTGTGTGTGTGTGTGTGTGTGTGTGTGTGTGTGTAATGAATCTTTCATCCATCATGTTTTGGGGGTATTATGCCAAATTACAGTGTTCTCCGATATCTCAGAAATGGTAGAGGCTTAGAGCAGAACAAAAGAAACCTTTCGTTGGCGTTCAGGGCTGCTAATCTTTCCCTTTGCCATCTGGTGCACAGAGGACAATGTCATCTCTGTCTTTAAAGGGCTTTATCTATCACACTGATTTTTTTTTTTTGCCATACCGAGTTAGTTCTCACCTATTATATGCCACTATACGTGCGGGCAGCTAGACTTCCACAGTATCCATCTAGACTTGGTACTATTTATCTACTCCTGCAACGGCTTGGCTCAGTTATGTGTTTGTATGTGTGGTTGTGTGGGAGTGTTTGTCATTGTTTATGTAGGTTCAGAGTTAAGGCTGTTTAGATTTCACTCGAGTTTGTTATTTCAGATAACATGTTTGGGAAATGGAGAAGAGGTCTTTCTGTGTGTTTATCCCTTTCAGACCCCAAATGTTATCATACTATCTCCCAATCGTCACAAAAAAAATTCAAACGCCACCAGTAGCCCACTTTATATAGTCCTCTGTCCTTGTCTGCAACCTGAAGGACCCTGCGGCTCAGCTGAAGTGACTAATGTAGAATAAGATTACATTAATCAGTGGGGGAACGTGACCTTACAACTGACAGATTAAGTGTCAGGAATAAAACTCTGTCTTGCAGCAAAGAAAGACAAACTGAGAGGCTGCCTAAGGAGATTACTGGCCCTGACCTTTATTTGAAGCACTGTGGCTAGTTGTTCCCAGCCCAGACAAGTTTTTATAAGTTTTGGCTCCCTTCGCTGTCCTTTCCACCCAGAACAAGTTTGAGTTTATCGAGCGGTGGCAAACAAGGACAGGCGTTGTTTATGTTTGTGTGAGCGTGTGTGTGTTTTTTGTTTATTAAGTAAAGAAGTAGGCAGAGAAAGTGTAGAGGGTAGGAATGGGTTCCTGAAGAGCTGGTTGAAAACACACTTAAATGTATTGTTTTACAAATGTGATCAAACTCTTGACATGTTTTTTCCTGTATAATCACCGGATCATTTGGATTCTAACCACTCTGTCTCCTTTTTTTTTTTTTTTAATCCCATTCAGAAACCAGGCGATGAGGAAGAAGCTCATCTTATACTTCAAGAGGAGAAATCATGCTCGTAAGCAGTGGGTAAGTAGACAACTCAATATATTTGACTCTTGCCGGGGACTAAGGCCATGACGAATGACTGGTGTTAAACTGGGCCAGCTGCTCCTTGAAGTGAGTGTCCATTTTAGGCGCACACAAAGAGGAATAAAGCCTGGGGGTATGATCTGTTGTTAGGAAACAAAAGAACAGAAGAACAACAAATATAAATTCTCTCATACTATCACCTCCAATATAGACCTAGATCTGACAGCCAAACACTCTAACGAGCATTGTAGTGGGTTAGTGTGTTCTCATGCGTGCCAGTGATTGAGCAAGACTGAGCTAAAGAGCATGACTATTAATAAAACAGAGATCAATGGGGTGAGCCCTGTTGCTGGAGCCAAGCGCACATCTTAAAATTAACTGGCTCGACAGAAAATCGTTATTGCTGTTTTTATATTGAATTAGCATCTATCTACGAGCATAAAATATAATGGAATAATAACTTCTTTCTTTTATTTTAAACCACTTCCAACCTTAGAGATGCTGCCGGCAGCAAGTATCTCACAGCTTTATCAACATTTATCATGCGGTGCAGGTTCATGTAAGGACAGAAAGAGCAGTTTTTAAATGCAGCACCTGTATCAGAGCCAGTGCAACGTGAACCACTGTCCAGTCTTCTCTGGATTTGTGTCTAAGTGGGGGAGGTAGCTCCTTGTGGGTAGAGTGTGGCGAGACATCACCTTGTGGTTTATGAGCCTACCGAGGGTCGTGTCTCTACCAGGGTTAATGGTCTGCTTTACAGCCTGCCTGTGAGGAAGCTGGGAAAACAGTGGGCCGTCATCTGCCGGAGTCGTGGCTCAAGGCCAGACTCCCCGTAGAATATCAACATATCATTTTGCCCCCTCTGAACATGTGGAACATGAGTATAATTACTGAAAGAAAACTTTCAGTGTTAAGGTAGTTGAGAATATCTCTCTGCTTTTGGGGAATGTGTTATTTTAGCAGTTCATTTTAATGTTGAGTAATTATGTGATGTGTCCTGAGATCAAAGGGATGACAGGGGCGTAGTGTTGATATTTAAGTGGATTGAGATCTTCCTCATGTCTGTGACACTTCAGGAACAGAAATTCTGCCAGCGCTATGACCAGCTGATGGAAGCCTGGGAGAAGAAGGTGGAGCGCATAGAGAACAACCCGCGGCGACGAGCCAAGGAGAGCAAGGTGCGGGAATACTACGAAAAACAGTTCCCAGAGATCCGCAAGCAAAGAGAGCTGCAGGAGCGCATGCAGAGGTAAGATCACAGGATTTTTTTTTTTTTTGGGTCTGTCCTCCTTTTCTCAACTGAGTAGAAGATGCAAACTTCTGGAACTTTTTTTTTCTTGCTCTTCCCGTAAAGAATGAAGTTGGATTTGTTATTCATGTGGTTCATTTACAGTAATATGTGGGTGTGTAATGGTTCTTCTGTATTACTCCTTATTGTAGCCGTGTTGGGCAACGAGGAAGTGGGCTGACCTCATCTGCAGCTCGCAGTGAGCATGAGGTGTCTGAGATCATCGATGGGATATCAGAGCATGAGGTAAGCTTTTCTTTTAAAACTGTTTTATACTTTCACCATTTAATTTTGTATATTACAGGGATCCAGCAGATCCTTAAAACAACTTAAAAAGTATTAGATTTTAAGATGAATTTAAGCCTTTTTTTATTAAATTTGTGAGAGGTTTCAAATTTTGTCTGAAACACGTCTGAATATCTTCATTTGCAGTATATTCTTTTTTTTTTAAATTTTAGATTGTTCACACTTTGTAGATTTGTTTGATTTATGTGAGCAAGAAATTACACTCATTATTGTAAGTGCTCATTTGCATAGCTGTGTTTGCCCTGTTATGATGCATCTGTGAATAGGGTCTATTGAATTTGTCTAAAGAATTACACTAAACTGCCACCAAATAAACACAGTAGAAACAGACCATTAGGACCAGTACTTCCTTGGGGAGAAAAGGGCTTAATCTGATAATGCCATCAAGAAGTGTTCAATCCATCTTCCAGCACAGTGATTATCAAACTGAGAAGGCTGTAATAGTTGTGATACAGAGTTCTCTTGTGCATAAAGAACACTGGACTGAATTTTGTGAAATTATTTGTTTCATGAAGTTTCTGCTTGTGCTGCCACTACGGGAGCTCCGTCTTCGGATTCTTTCACATTGTCTTGTTTCAGTCTTCTGTTCACTAAACATTTGTAGGAGATGTTTAAAATAAAAGCTCTACCGCTGAGATCCACTTCTAAAAACCTTTTCATCCGGACATAACTGTGAATGAATTAAATCTCTACATGCTCATATAATTACTACCACTAAAATTCATGAATTCATGCTAAAGCTAACCAGCCGTTACAGGACACTGGGAAGGATGGATTGATTTCATTCATCAAGTAGCTTAGCTTAGATTTGATGTAGTCACTGAAAAAAAGGTGATGCTGATGAAATCTAGTTTTTGAGCTCTGCTTTTGAAAATGCAACTGCCTATTCATTTTTCATCTGTTGTCAAAATGTACATGTGTTTTTCTAAAGCAGTGGCTGAGGAGCTGCTACATCTAGAGCTGCAGAGAGAAAATTTTAGTTAATTTGGCTTCAAGATGAAAAGTACCAGGAGTGGTTTGCAATTCATTATAACATCGACTTGCATGATTTGCTCGAAAACCTTTAAATTTGGGACAATGAGAATTGAATAAGTTGAGTCCCATATGAAGTTAGAAAAGCACTGATGCCAGTGAAGTCTTGGTGTCTCTGCTGCCATTACATCACCAGCTTCTGTTTATGTTATTTTGATCAGGGTCACTAATATGGACCTGATTAAAATGAAGAATTATTATTTATGATTTTGAAAATTAGATATTTTAAACCATACACTTTTTCCCAGACTTGTAACACACTGGGGTCTTATTCAGAGAACACTAGTATATAATTCCTTTATTCTAAATGCAATATTACTGTTTCCCTATTAAACTTTATCATACCAGATGTGACAGACCAGAACCAATAGGTCAGTTCAAAGGCAGGTGGATGTTGAAATGCGAGCCACAGCTGCCTTGACGCTTGGCCACTCTTTTTTTTTTTTTTTTTTGGTTAGAAATGCTTCTGTAGTAATGTATTACCAATTTGATGCAGGTTATTCATATATTTTTGAATAGTGCCTAGTAGTTCAAAGCCCATCTGTCGTTGTGCTTTTGCACAGAACACTTCCATTCTTCTTTTGTCAAGGAGTCAAAGCAGAGTAGGCGAGCTTAGTCAGCTTCAGTTCATGAAAGTCAGCGGGATTGCTTTCTCAAACATCTGCAAGAACATTCTGGTTAAGTGTCCACTGAATTCCCTTATGGTCTGAAACATGACGTGTCTGGCCCCAAATAGAACATACTCTGAGCCAGATGTGTGCTTGCGAAGAATGAAGAGCCACATCCAGAGGTTTGTCCTGGATAAACAATTATCAAGTACAACAGCTGTAAATAATTTATAGGAATAAGAAATAAGTTGACATTTCAAAGTGTACTTAATTTCTCATAAGTTCAACAACAACAACAGTACATGTCTAAATGCTGATAATTTACTACATTACCATATGGAAGTACTTTTGAGTACATTACCAGTTTTTTTCTTTATTTAAGTAAGGGTCATGTGATTACACAGCAGTTAGAGACATATCTCTTCAATGAGGCCACAGCAGCAATCTTCAAAAACTGGGTTCCCACAGACCCAAAATCCACAGTTGATGCGTGTTTGCATCGGCACATGAGCATCTTTCCCTCAGAGCTTTGTGAAGAAGGCCGAGTCACAGTTGAATGTGGTTCAACAAAGAGGTGGAAACATGGAACATAGATGAAGACACAGTAGTCTCCCAAAGACATATTTATGACCATGTGAGAGTATGAAGTGCTATAAACTAGTTACTGCTCACTGAAGAATTGCTGAGCTACTGTACAACTATGCCAATCATGTACAGAATGTACCTGGATGAGGGAAAAAAAGACAAAGGATGTGAAGATGATGAGAACAAAAATGTCTGAAGATGTGCTAGAAGATCTACGGAAGAAAAAAAACTTGCACAGTGTATATACTTGGCCTGCATCTATAAAAAGATGGAAACAGCTTCGCATAAAAAAAGCTGAGAGTACAACAGAGACTATAATGGCAGTACTGAAAGAACAGAACACAATCCACACATTGAGAAGATGCTCCAAGGAGAAAACTGAGAAAAAGGCATGTAGTGTAAAATTTTCTCTTCTCAAAATAAAATATGTAATCAGCCAGGGTTAAAGAATGCCATAATGTTGAAATACAGCAGAATGAAAGGAAATGGATCATTAAAATAATCGAGACAAAACTGTAAACGTGCAGTTATTCTAGTATCTGGGTTTGATGTTTTTGTTGCATGCACGGCACTGCATAATATAATCAGTTCTTTGGGGTTTAGAATTGTTGGTCAAAGTAGTTTGAAGACATAACTTTGGTTTTTAGAAAACTTTTTGGAATTTGTTGTATTGTTTGAGATTTCATAACCAACAAGCATGTTTCAGCCCTGCTCCTCTGTGTTGGGATGTTTGATTTTTGAACATTTTATTTGAATTGAACAAACATGTCTGTGTTGATTTATTCTATTGTGAAAATTGTATTAATTTTTATTCGTTTAGATCTAAAAAGGTCTAAAAAATGTGACTTTAAAAAGTGTGCAGCAAACCTTGAATATTTGAATGATAGTTAAGATTAATTATCTAGACCAGGTGTCATTGGATTCCCTCGATGAAACATTCTATAATATTCTGAGTTATTCATACATCATAATTTAATAATCTATGAATATTATTTCATTTCAGTTAAATCAAAACATTTGAAGAAGTAATAATAACAGAGTCATAAAATGCAGCTAAAACAAAACTGTGCCCCAGGCTTCTGAAATCATGCCGACACCATTTTGCTTCAGTGGCTTTAGTAAATATTGGCATATACCAGCTGTTGTACTGGGATAATCTTATTCCACTTGACACTTAAATGACACTGTATTCCACTGTACCCACTCAGAGGTGCCTCTTTGCTGCTATATCACTAGAATATTTGTGGTAAGCTAGCAGGGGTAGCCAAAGCTAAATGCTAGTCTTTTAAGCACAACAGTGGCAAACACAACTGAGCAAAGCTGTTTATAATGGAATTGTTCCAAAACGTTGATATTTCAGCTGTTTTTACTTTTTTTTTTTTTTAAACAGTCCTCCCTCATTTCTTCTTTCTTTGTTTATAACATACAAGGTCAGCACAGCTTGTACATGCAGCTGCTGTTGGAAGAGTTTCTGCATCAAATGTGTCACTCTTGTCTGTTAAGCAGTTGTTCAAGCCCTCTGGTACAATTTTGTCTTGAACTATATAAAAAAAATTGACTTGACTTCAGACATTCCAGCCAAATTCATACAAGTTTGGCTTACAAGGTTGCTGTAGTGACACTGGAAAAAAATTCAAAATAGTTCATAGTTCACAGAATTCAAGTTGAATTTGAAATTGTATTTAATTTCCTTTTCCAATTCACAGCATAAACTATTATATTATCAGATGCAATGTCCATCTTTGGTATGAGCTTTCTTACCAAAGATGTAAAAGTCAGTATATGTATTCTATTTCACATCTTAATGTAGCTGTGTGACCCTGATGAGGTTGCAGGCACTGCTCCTAGTGTCTTGTCATACATTACAGCAAACCTCCTCATTAAGCTGAGCAGTGTGTCCAGTTGGGCTGTCTCATCTTTGTAAATGCCATCACACTGCCTCTCATTTTCTCTTTTAATCTCAGAATTTTGCATTATAAAGATATTAGAGCTTTTCATTGTACTAGACTGTAGATCTAAGAGTGAGAAGATCAATGACTGTTATAGTGGCTTTCACATTTATTATGCATCATACAATAGACTCTTTAGCTGACAAGATGACCTATATATTTATACTGAGAGGAATACCACACTAGGTTTCATATACTGCGTGACAATTTAAACACCATGTTGTCAGATAGTTTCCCTCTCGAGACCAACCCACTCACCCCAGCATGCTGGTTTCTGTTTGTGTGTTGTGTGTGGCATGTGTGCACGTCAGAACACAGAGAAGCAAATGCGACAGCTGGCAGTCATTCCTCCTATGCTGTTTGACGCTGAGCAACAACGCATCAAGTTCATCAACATGAATGGATTGATGGATGACCCCATGAAGGTGTACAAGGACCGGCAGGTCATGAACATGTGGAGCGAACAGGAGAAGGACACTTTCAGAGAGAAGTAAGATCAAAACTTAAGTGAAGTCAAGTGGCAAGCATAACTTGTGTTACTTTAAACTTAGAAAAATCTCCTTTCCTCAATTCTTAGCAACCACACTTGAGTTTTATTTGCTGTAGACTCACCTGAGAAATAGTCTTTGACAGTAACATTTTGTCATTTGGCTTTGGTATTTTGCACTAAGAATACAATTTTTGATCTCTTTTTTTTTTTTTTTTTTTAAACATACTTTTTTCCCCTCTCTATAAACTCCCATATTAGTATCCAGCTCCTATCTCATGTTTGCTTGAGAGCTTCTTCTTAAGCAGCAACATGAAGTATGTATTATACTCCATGTGAAATATGTGTGACTGATAAAGAGTCAGTAAACTGTTGGTAAGGAAGTGAATCTTCCCCTTTCGTGAGAAATGAGAGGAGGCGTTCCAGCTGTCAAATCAAATCAAACCCACACAATGCAATCAGTAACTTTTACGTCTACCCTCCTCTCGCTTGATCCAAAACATACAGTAAGATATTTTATCACTAGTAGTCATTTAATGGTTTATTATATGCCCAGTTTGTGAATTTAACATTTGCAGATAAATGTAGGCATAATTGATGTTGTTTCCTCTTAGCTTGCTTTTAAAAAAATGACTTGAGTGCTCATTTTTGTCTTTACTTGCATCAGCATTGACATCAGCTCCCTAGTTATGCACTTTGTGTGCTTCAGCAACTTTTCCATTAGCAGGTTGTAATATTTTCTTTCTTCTGTTCCTATAGGTTCATTCAGCACCCAAAAAACTTTGGTCTGATTGCATCTTTTCTGGAGAGAAAGGTATTGATTCATTTTCCTTTTTTGAGTAATCCCGTTTTCTCAGCAAATGATGGTTTAAGACAAATGACTTTTTCATGTTTTAGACGGTGGCAGAGTGTGTGCTCTTTTACTATCTGACCAAAAAGAATGAAAACTACAAGAACATAGTGCGGAGGAACTACAGACGCCGGGGAAGAAGCCAGGTATTCTCACCTTGCATGTTCAAAAAGATGCTCTACCATACATCAAAGCCAAATCCAACATCTACACAGCTGTCAGCCACTTAACTGTAGCTAACTTATCTAATGACATTAACTTTTATCATTAGCTAGGTGAAGAAAGAGTTGTTTTGCATTTCAGTCATTATGTTCAGGGCCTGATGACGTTCTCCTTTGGTCAAACAAGTTTGGCAACAATGCTTAGCATGATACAGCTGGTGACAACTGTAGCACACAAGGAACACCAGGGTGGTCTAAGCATATAATACCTATGATAAAGACTGATGGGGAAAAAAAACTTAGGTCACATAGTTGTACTGATCTACTGACATTTTTCTCAACCTTGTTTCCATACTGTCTGCTTTGCTTTTTTTTTTTTTTTAAACACAGGTCATTTCTATTGCTAATGAGCTCCAACTTAGTCTCAGATCAGGCACATGCTGTTAAACTTCATGGCAACAGGCGCTAATGAAATGGCACATTCATTTGCGGGTGACCTTTTCCCATGGGTACAAGGTTGGCATCTCCTCATATCTCCTGAAGAAAGCTCTGCTCATTACCTGGCGGGTGCTCAACAGCCCTCGAGTAGCAGCTAGCAGTTATGGCTCACAATCACAGAGGGAGGCAACCACACAGGAGGAACAGAAAGTGCAGTGCTATATGTCAAAATGACTGCAAATGCTAATGGAGTTTATGTTTGGAGAGACTGCAAGTATAATTAATAGCTTAATGCAAATGTTAATGTGTTTATGTTTGCATTTAGTTTCCTTTGGTGCTATAGTGTCTGCTCTGTCTTCTTTAGCTACACCTCTAAAGGGCTGCCTGTGGATCAGCTTGGTGTATGTTTTAATGCAGAGAGGATTATTAGGCTGATGATATGTCTTGATAAAGGAAAAAGTGTTTGAGCAGGCAGTTTTGTATGAGGCTGAGGGACCATTAAGTCCTATTGTGTTGTGGCTTTTATTTGTTTTATGTTAGAGTCGATGTCAAAGGAAGGGAGAGAACATTATTATTATTGTGCAAATGGAGAAAAGAGTTTCTTCCGTAAGGGAAAGGTGCATTTTGATTTTGGTCTTCTTCCCAACAAGCTTTTTTCACTCTATATTTCATTTCCCCTTCCTCCCTTCTCTCCTTTTCTCTGCCTCAGTTGATGTCGTCTTTATGTTTCCTTTCCAGTAACCAGATATACTATGTTGTTTTTGTAGAGCAAATGTGTAGTCAAAAGATAAACAAATGTATACCTTTTTTTGGATGAACTTAAGCCTAATGGCAGCAACTTCAAATGCACTAAATAGGGTAGTGGTTGGATCAGTACAAGTATGGTCAGACTGTGCGTGTCTGCACTGATCTGAACTCTAACCCTAAAAGCACAGACAGGCAGGAAATTGGTAAGGAAGTGGTGCGCTGTGCATAAAGACCAAAAGTTATACAACAGAAAAGTGCTGTTGTAATTTTAGAACTTTCGTATCCTGTTTTGTTTTGTCTATGCAGAAAATGAATAGGATTTTTTAGTTACTAAGTATTCTATCTGCCCCTTGAATAAGCGGAGTCAAATCTTTAGAAGTGAAAAAAGAGAAATCATTTTGTTCTTGGTGTCTTATCAGAGACAGCTCCCTGCCACAAATGAAATATAATTTTTATCGATGTCTCAGACATGAGATCTGCCACAGGATATACCAACTTGCTCACTGTTTGCAAATAAGGAGATAATGCACATGGTTAAAAGCTTGTGGCATGTAATTACAAGGAAATATCAGAGGGATCTGCTGAATCAAAAACAGTCACGATAAGTCATTCACACTGTGGTTTAGCCTTAAGGGAGAAACTAATTGTTTGTGAAATGTACGTCTTACTCAAACGTATTCTTCAATGGTAATTGACCATTTACTAAAGCCCTGCCCCAAACAGTAATCGTCCAGTCAAAGCTTCGCAACAGTAACTAGGCATGACAGGTCTGTCAAGTTTTTCTCCACATCCCAAGGCAGTCTGAATGGAGCTGCAGTCGGAAAGATACTTAGCATTTATAGCGTTTGGAGCAGAGCATCACTTTCCATCCTTCTAAAACCAAAAACAGGAGTGAAAGTGTTAGTGGATTAAATTGTGCGTTTATCTGCTTTAAGTTAACCTGCAGTTGTTAGCATGTGGCCTAGAACAACGTCAGTGTAAGACCAGAGATTTCTTGATTGGACCAGCAGCAAGGTGTTGTGTAAGAAACAATTGTTACTATAAGAAACACACATGTATCAGTCTCGGTAAATAAAGTTCTCATTAGTTTTTTTCCACTGCTTTTCTTCCTCCATAGTATTTTCTACAAACAAATACACAGTAGACAAACTGTTTTCTGTTTACACCAGTACAACCATACACAGTGTACATGAATGGTTATGTGATTCATTTTCAGACTTGTTAGTATTGATGAAGTTTATTTTGGGAATGGTGCTAAATCTCTCATTTGGATGGAGATTATTTTTTGTTTTAAAACATAAAACTTGTGGCTGTAGTCTAAGATATGCAGGTTATACAGGAGCTCAGATGTTTGTTTGCAAGTCTGTATATCCATTACCAGGGATTATCTTTTATGGAATGCCTTGTTCCTGTGTCCCTCATCGCAGCACGGCCAGCAGCAACAGCAGCAGCAACAAGTGAACCGGAGCAGCCAGGAAGACAAGGAGAAGGAGGAGAAAGAGAAGGACGGAGAGAGGGATGAAGAGAAAAATGAAGCCGAAGACAAGGAAGATGGAATGAAGTGAGTTGGATTTTAAATTCTAACCAAACCAATGTATGAATCATAAGATGTATCTGTACATCTTACGATTCTTTCTTTCATGCCGTAACACTGTGTACTTTAGAAAGTGACATTAATGCCTTTGTGATTCATTGAAAAAGCAGATTTGTACGCGAGTGAACTCGTACAGCTGCAGCAATCTTCAAATTCTCCCTTTTTCTGCAACAGACAATTTTAGAATTGTTCCAGGTTAGGCTGCAGCAAATGAAGTAGGAGTTGGTTTTGGCTGATGGGGGGATATGGAAATCCAATCATTCTGTAACCCTTGAGCACTTACTCTCTCACCTCCAGCCAGACTTTCCACCTACGGCAAATCCAAGTGTCCATTCCTTTAGCCCATTGAAACAGCTGTCTTGGCTCGCTCTGTGGAGTGGTGGGTAGAGTGTCGGCCATATGGAGCATTGCTCTTAAGCGGCAGACCCCGGTTCGAATCCCGACCGGAGCGTCTTTTCCCCGCATGTCTATCCCCCCCCCTCTCTCCCATTTCCTGTCTACCAACTCTACAATAAAGGTGACTGTGCCAAAAAAATCTTTTTTTTGAGACAGCTGTTTTCCTGTTTATGCTTCTCCCCTTCCCAGTAGGGTGCCAGGTCTCATTTTTAAGATTCTCTGCTCATTTTGTTAGTCTGGGTTTTTTTTTTTGTTTTTTTTTTTTTGATGGATCAGGGAGGGGGGGGTAAGTAGTGTGATTAACCTAGCTGTCAGTTTGAAAGGGGTAGGTGTGTTGTGTGTATGTGTGGGTGGGCAGATACGTGCAGCGGCGGTGGGGGTGTTTTCAGGCACAGTGCCAGCCAAGGATACAAAACAACAGATGGAATATCACTGCTTTCTGTTGGCTGAAAAATCAGTAGGCGAATGCAACATCCACTCTCCGTAATTATTCACTATATTATGATGTTAGCAGAAGTTGAACCATACAGTAGTTTCAAATATCAGCGAGTCAAATTTATTAGCATTGTTGTCGGACCAGAAGATGACGACCAAGCTCTGCCAACTGCCTTCTCGCTCTGTGGAAAGGCCAGGGGACTCCGTGACTCACAGCACACATTGCTGCCTGCCTGTCACCCCTGGCACAGCTGGCTCGCCTATATTTAGTGTGCCACCAGCAACCCTCAGTAAGATTAATAGAGCTCAGGGAAGATGAATGGAGGTGCAGTGGGTTCAAACTCGGTGGCTGTCTCCTGGCATGCCATTCTGCTGACACCCAATAAATTATCTTAGAGGGGGAAAAAAAAGAAAAGAAAGAAGAAGCAGTGTCTGCATACACGTTCACATTTTGGACTCGCAAGTTTGTGTTTCAGTATTTACGCAGCATTCTATAGACTCTTATTCATGCACACAAACATGCAGGTGTTCATGTTTTGCTTCAGTGAAGAGGCCAAAGACTTGCTGTGATTTTGGGACAAGATGATATATTATATAGCAGCATCTAAGAAAAAAATGTATTTGAAATGATTTCATGATCACACTTTACTTTTTTCTTTAATTACTAAACACTGTATGATGTAACCCACCTCAGCTTTGACTGTAGATATTATAACTGGATGATACAGATATGTTTCTCTATGTAATATAATAATAACACTTTGGACCAGTAATTCAGAAGACTAAATTCGCTACAGAAGAAAGGGGTATTTGTAGTTGTGATGAGTGAAAGAGAAAAGAATTCAGTGGACCACAAGTGCATTTAAGTATATTAAACTGTATTGGTAGAAATTAGGGGAAAAATGAAAAGTAAAAACCAGTGTCAGTTTTCACACAGCTGAGTAACAATAGTTCACAAAATAACACAAAATAAATCACAGATAATCACAGGGTCTCTCGTTTGGGTGGCTCGCCACAACCACTGAGGTCCCCCTCTATCTCACAGACCAGGGAGAAGCCCAGCAGAAGACATCTTCTATCTTCAAATCATGGAAAGAAAAGACTCGGCCTATATAGGCCAGATATAGATTACTATGCTAGCTCAATAAACAAAATATAGCTGCACATTAATAAACAAAATACAACTGTTCATATAGTATGCTTATAACCATATATACATACATACACATGAGTTGAACTTATTTTTAACCCATAGTAACCTTAGCATATGCACATTACATCAGTCATGAGACAAATATCATTGAATATTACTCACCAGAAACTCAGTAAGTAAATATACACACAGACAATCCCTCAGCACATTGTAGACACCACGGCTCATCAGTCAGCATTTCACTTAAGAGACAGGGACACGGGAGTTCAGCATGTTTTTCATTTCACAAATGCAGATTAGCATGAATGTGACTAATGCGCTAAGCTAGCACTACGTTGCTAATGATTAGATCCGCGTATCTCCCGTGTCTTGTACATTTAATAATATATAATAATTATAATACATATAATAATTTGTGTATATTATCACTGTTTTAACCTATTTATTGACACAATTTATTTGTTAAATCATGAATCAGATATATTTTCTATGTGGATTTTTTAATCAACATTTATCTAGTTAGTAAACTTTTATAAGAGCCTTGTAACCTGGGTTACAATGACAATGACCTTTTACTGCAGCCTGTAAGCAGTAGGGCAGTGGCACAGTTTTGTTGTGGTTTAAAGAGTGTGTACATTCACATCAGATTAAAAAAGACTCGTGTATAATAGCTTTTTTTAATGCACACTAAGAATCAATTTTAACGCATACTAATAATTCTTTGCATATAAAATTCACCAGAAGAGACTGTCATCCATAGATATTAACACTTTGTATCTTTGTTGATAACCTATTTGTTGTTCCAGGGCCTTTTTGTTTTCAATCAGGTCTTCAGCAAATGAAACATTTTGGTCAGTTCAATTGGGAACAGTCCCGTGTTCAGCCATAAAAACAACAACAACTAATCCCTGTGCCTAACAACACTGCCCTGCTGTGTTTTTTTTTTTTTTTTTTTTTAAATGGGACGCTTTTAAAAGGGTTTAAAGAGGGCTCTGAGTGTTGTATGTGTGATTTGTCTCTTGCTGACTGTGTGGACACTTCTCAAATGCAGGGATGACACCTCTGGAGAAGACGCAGAGGACAAAGAGCCTACAGTGGCTTCCAAGGGTCGACGTACAGCAAACAGCCAGGGGCGCCGCAAAGGCCGCATCACCCGTTCTATGACCAGTGAAGTGGAGGAGACCACCACACCACCTCTCAACAATGAGCTTGGTCAGTTTCAGCTGCACAGTACCAAATCAGTGCCGCTCTGCTTCTCTGTCTAGTGTTATTTTAACATCAGCACAATTGAAACAAGTTGCTAAAGACATACTACACGATGTAGTTAGAGCAGGTAAACATTATGAAGCTGATAATCTTTCAGTTAAATTACAATTGAACCATTGTAATATTTCTAAACACAGACATTTGGATTCCTGTTCATAAAGAGGAAATTTTCATTTCTAACTTGGCCTAAAAAAATTGAAATATTAAAATAGCTAAAACCAATAATGCAGAACAAAATAATTTGGCTTTATCGGGATCAGTTGAACATTAGGGAATGTTTACAGATGTGCATCTGGCAGGATTTTTTTCCCCTTTACTTCAACTTCGTCACCTTTGATCTAGTTGTTGCCTCCTGTCCCACACCACAAGAGTGCACTGTTGTTCCTTTGGTGTTCATTCAGTTCTTCACTTTCAGTCTTGCACTCACTGGTTGACATTGAAATGCCACAATAAGAAATCAAAATGGTGACTGCAGGAGATACGTAGTTTAATTGCCATCTGTTGGCAAATGACAAAAATATTAAGGACAAAATACTGATTGTGTCAGCAGTGTCCCCCAGCTTGGCACTTTGTTTCTTTACAGATTGTAAGTCATTGTACACAGTGATACTGTTGCTGTAAGCCATCAGGAATTTTTGATGTTTCAGCAATTGCGTGTGTGTGTGTGTGTGTGCGCATGCTGCATTTGCTCCCACTGCACAGGTTTAGTCACAGGGAATCCCCAGGTGACTCAAGCAGTAGGGGGTTCATCAGTAGCCCCCATCCCCCACCACCTCTATTTGTTACTCTGCTGGGAGTAGTGCTCACTGGCAACACTGTGCCCTTCACAGGTCCATATAGAGGACATGTAAGTGCAGGCTCCAGCTCCACTGTCTGCCAGTCAGGGCCAGGGTCGGCCTGGCTTATGGCCTGTGCAGGGAAAGAAGCCAGTTGTTATGTCTATAATCATTAACTGACTTCTCTCCTTGGATTTCCTGCTTCCTCCATCTAAAACAAACAGTCCCTAGCGACCCACGCTGCAGTGCCTCACTGGCAAGCAGTACAACCTACCCTGCCCCCCACCCTCTTATTATTTTTTCTTCTCTCATTTCTTTCTCTCCGTCCTTTCCTCTTGTCAGTCACTCACTAACTGACTTTGTGTCAACTGCCCACCCCCCCTCCTCCCGCCTTCTGTAACTTAGTGGTTCTCTCTTTTTTTTTTTTTTTTAACAGCCAATCTGGAGATGAATGAGAGCTCTCGCTGGACTGAAGAAGAGATGGAAACTGCCAAAAAAGGTAATGCAAAGTAAACCTTTCTTTTCCCCACGAAGTGTAAACCTGATTGTGGATAGTGTGCATAATAATAGAGATGTCACACTAACAACGACTCAAGCTTTGAAGCATAGACAAGTGATGAGACGTGACTTCCTGTTAGTGAGGCAGCAAGCGCCACGTGCTGCTAGGTTGTGTCTATGCGTGTATGTGTCAGTCTGCCTGGACTGGACTGGGTCTGTTGCTCTTTGGAGCCATTCCCCTGTCTCTCTGGGTCAAGGCAGCCTGTCTTTTTTTTTTTTTTTTTTTTTATCAAGCTGGTTGTAAAGTCTGCCTCTTATCAGCTAGCCCCCACATATGCAGCAGTCATTAACTTGGCCTGTTTATTGTCTCTGACTGAAGATTACCCAGCAGCCTATGGCTGATTCACAGAGGTCGCTGACATTCTGCCCAGTTCATTCACACTAGCGCTGTGTGTTAATGTCTTTGACAGTTCTTGTTGCAAGCAGTACATGAATCTCCAGCTCATTCACTGACTGAATGAGAACTTCACCCTTTTTTAATACTTACTACTCTTTGGGTAGGGATTCTCTCTAGATGTGCTGCACCAGATTGAAGGTCAGATGTAGTTTTCATCTGTTATGGGTATTTTATTTTGTTCCAAGAAAACCTGACGGGTACTGCAAGCAGTAGTGTTAATAGATACAATTCTTTGCTTTGAATTCTTGCATTTCTAATAGTAAACCTGAGCTTTGTGATGCATGCTTTTTAAACAGATTTGTAAAGACCCTTAGGTGGTGAAGTGCCATCTTTGTAATGTCAAATGCTGCTTTCTGTGTACATGACTCAACACAATTACACTGAAAGGCAGACGTTTGTGGCAACTTCTGGATAGTGTGTCATCATACTTGGTGTGACTCTCAGTTCTGCTTTTTACAAAAAAAATGGATTTTTTTTTTTTGCCTTTTATTGGGCAGTGGGCAGAAAAAATGCAGACATGAAATGAGGAGAGAGGGTTGGTTATGACATGCAACAAAAGTCCCTGAAAGGAATCGAACCGGCGACATTGTGGTTATGTGGCATGCTCTGTAACCATTCGGCTACTATGGCTACTTAGAGGCCCCTGCTTCTGACTAATTCAACCTGTCATTCTTTGTAATCAGCAGAAGATGAAGTGCCGCCTGCAAGCAGCTATCAGCAGCTATCAGCAACTTGACTAAGATATTGAAACCATATTCAGCCTAGAGAAGTTATCGCATCCCATCAATTTGGGGTTTGTGTATGCACGCAGGTTTGTGTGTTAAGGCGTTATTTTGCGATAACTGGCGCTGGCCTGACTTGAACACAGTCCTGTGTAGTAATCCTGGTTAATGTCTTCAGTTCCATTCTCCTGCAGTGGGATTAGTGGGGCGCTCCATCCCAGAGGATTAGCCTGGCAGCTCAGTAGGAGCAGAGCTTCTATGAAGGGCTTATGTAACCACAACCACAGAGCCCCAGCTACAGTACCAACTGCTGAAGAGGAGCTGGTCTCACCATTTGTCATCAGTTCTAACAACCACCCCCACACCTGCCAAAAGGGATTCCCCTTCCTGCCCTAAACACTGCAAAACCATAACCCCACCTCCCCCTCCATTTCCTCCCAGTACTGAACCAGCTTGACGATGCTTTCCTCTCCAGGTGCTTGACATGTATATGTTTTAAAGAGGCTTAGGTGTCCTGATGCTAATGTGTTTTTCCCCTCAAGCTAAATAGATCTGAATAATGGCATTTATAGTGCCTGGCAGGACATTTGCATTCCAGCATGGCAGTGCCAAACATTGCTGCCTCCAAGGATGGCATGGCCACACTCTGAGATGGATCATTCTTGTCTTCACTGCTCATAAAGACTGGTACCTCAAACAAGGGACAGCCAAGCTTTGAAAAGCCTCCCTCTTAAATCCACCAGCTCTGCCTTTGTGTGTGTGTGTGTGTGTGTGTGTGTGTGTGTGTGTGTGTGTGTGTGTGTGTGTGTGTGTGTGTGTGTGTGTGTGTGTATAAGATATGTGTTGCAAAGGTTGTGTCTGCACTTGGTCCAAGCTCTGTGTGTTTGCATGTGCACCTTCTTGGCTGGCGTTTATGTAAGTGCACTAATCTGGCAGCTTTGCTTGGGTGCAGGCAGGCAGCTGGATAATGGCCCTTGCTCTGTTTGTTGGAAGAAGCCTTTTAAAGGAGCAGCAGGTAGAAAATGTTATATTCCCTTTCTCTTCCTGCCCCACCGTTCTAAAATCTGCCTCTCGCTCTGTCCATCTCGCTTGGATGGGAGATGGCACCAGCCCAGATTGGCAAGAGCTGTGGAAGATTTGGCAAGCGACTCATTCCCCCACTCACTTTCTCTCTCCCTCACTCTGTGTTGTTATAGACTGGAGAGAGGTCACATTCAAGATGAAAAGCAGGTCAGTCAGGAAAAATGTGAAAGCCTTTATGCTTTCTCATGGTATCAACATCAACTCCCTTGCTCCCTCCCCCCACACCCCCACCCCTTTTTCACTCTTTGCTTACTCTCCACTTCTGTATCCTTCCTCTTTCTCCATTGTCTCTTTGGCTCAGTGGCGCTCTCTCTCTCTCTCTCTCTCTCTCTCTCTCTCTCTCTCTCTCTCTCTCTCTCTCTCTCTCTCTCGCTCTCTCTCTCTGTCTCTCTCGCTCTCTCTCGCTCTCTCTGCTCTCTGTTTACTCTTGGACTGCCTGAGTGTGTGTTTGCGTCTGTGTGCTAGAGTATTAACAAGAGAGACAGAGAGAGAGAGAGCGGGTTCGAGCGAGTGTGTACTCACTCATGCGTTTGTGTGCGCCTTGGTTGGTGTGTGTGTGCGTGCCGCGGTGCCTGCTGGCAGAGTGAGGTAAGGGGAGGGACGGACCGACTGAGAGAGGGAGGGAGGGAAAAAAAGAGAGATAGAGGAGAGATCAGATGAGGAGAGAGAGAGGCTGAGCACATAGCACCGCCCCACAGTCCCACTTTCCTGTGGAAGTCTTCCCAGACAACCGCCATTGGGGAGAGACACAGCAGAGAAGAACAGACCAGCAACTAACTGAAGCACGGGGAAGAGGAAAGGAGGGGAGAGGCCAGGAGCATGTGCTGTTTTGGAGCATGTCAACCTGACACCAGCTCAAGTATCAAGCCAGCTGGCAGGAAGAGCGCCGAGACTGAGCTGTTTTCATCTCTTCTGCTGTGGATAGGAAGGCCCAGCCCTGAAGAGCTTCCCGGCTGGCCCTACAGAGATCAGAGCGTCTGATAGTGTTATCCAGAGCAGAGCCACGAGACGACGGCTGGAGTGATAGGCATGTGACAGACAGGAACAACCACTTTCTGGCTGTACCAGGTGTTGATTGGACTTTCTCTGGGAGGAGTTAAAAGTCGAACACAGGGTTCTGATTGGGTGTGAGGCGACCACCTGCTTCAGTATCGCTGCCGCTGATTGGATGTTTGTTCCATGTGTGTTGCTACAGCAACTCAGGCCCTGAGTCAACCAGAGCAGCTCGGGATTGTGCTTTGTGTGCGTGCATACAATGGAATAAACTGGATGTAGCTGGAGGTCATAACAAAGTGACCTTTGACTCTCAGTAAATGAATTGCATTGTTACTACTTCAGGTTCACTGGGTGCAGAGCAAAGTGTTTGTCCTACTTGATATTATGCCACTGTTTGTGCACATGAATGTTTGTGTGTACTCTGGCTAGTCGGAGTGTGTCTGACTTGTAGGGCAGTCTGTCCCCCTCCCCTCCTCTTCTGAGACGGCTGTAAAAGGTTAATAGGTGTCAGTCATGTGTCCCTGTTCTCTTGGAGTGAGTCAGGCTGAGCAGTCTCTCTTTTCTTCTCTCTCAGGGAAGCTTTCCTAGCATTGCCATCAGTGGCAGCAATGAATATTTCAGCTAAAATACCTCTTCCACTTTAACACTTGACAGGTTGTAGGTGTGCAGCAGCTTTTAGACACCATCAGCTCAGACTTGAAGATCACTTTTAACTTGTTATGGTAGCTCTTTTTATACTTGCATACTCTCAGCATGACATTGAATATCATGTGTCCTCTCATTTTTGCTGGATGATGCATGGCTTTTCTAGCACTGTTTGGCAAAATTTTTTTTTCATCAATAGGTGTCTGTCAGAGGAGCTGTTTGAGTAATGTCGACATAAAGATAAATATAATAGATATGGCATTTCAGGAGGTGAATAGAAGTGTTATAATGCAGACACATTTCTGGATACAACATAATTTTTATATGCGTTGTCATATCTTATCCCTGCACACATAAATATCCGCAATCTGGTCAATATAACCAAGATATTGAACTTGTAAACAACAATTAGATAAGCTTTTATGGCAGCTGTCACTTATTAATAGTATTATTCCATAAAGTGTTTATCAGAGTGAGCTTGATATGAGAATTGAAATGACAGGGCTGTAAACAGCTGTCCTTTACTCTCCTTTGGCTCAGAGTTCTGCTTGTTGTCCTACTGCCTCCATTAAGCGATGAGATGCAGAGACCTCTGAACCCTTGTCCAAGGTTATTCCAGGAGGTGTTGGCTCTGCGCCTGTTAATAACACCCCCCACAGCCCTTTGAGAGGCTGTCCTGCTGCCAGGACCTGTCAGACTGGCACAGGAAACAAGTGGGTGGTGTAAGCTAAGCCTCTTACAGCACACACTGTTAATGAGCTGCCTTTAGCTAACAGCAGACTCTGGAGGGGAAACACCGGAGCAAATTCTACGCTATCTGTCTTTCTCACTCATTCGCAGTTGTACACTGACTGGCCTCTACATCTCTTCTTTTAGCACACTTAGTAGTTGTGTGTATGTGCATGTGTGTGTGCATTTCATGACAGGTTGATCTATCACAGCTCCAGCCCAGTGGGTGCCTGTAGACTCTTGTGTAAGGCACAATCATGTGGTTGACTGGGTAAAGGACTAGGGTTTCTTGGAACTGGGTCACATCAAAGTCAGTCAGAATATGACACAGAGTGACCTGAGTGGGGAGAGTTAATGATGTCATCGGTGTGATAGATGCAGTGTTATAGACAGTTGAGCTACCACATCACCACTCTCCTTTCCATTTCTCTCTGGCTTTCTCTATTTAGGAAGTGTATGGCATTGACCCATGTTGTTGCTATGTTGCACTGTGAGCTTAACACTACAGTTTTGACAGCTGTATAGACCTAAATGTTTATGGCTATTGATTTATTGGAGACAGGCTCCCACACTATGGACTTGGACAGATTGTGGTCTATGATATTTGTAATAGTTCATAAACCAAAATTACCATCACTGTTAAAACTTTACAACAAGCGCTCTTTGCACAACTTACATCATATTTTACAACTGTGTTTTAAGACATTTTTATTCTTCAAGGACACATCATCCATGTCTGTTGTTCTTGTTCAGTATCCTAATCCCTCTGTGTCCCTCTGTTAATTCCAGGCCTTCTCCAATATGGTAGGAATTGGTCCGCCATCGCGAAGATGGTGGGATCCAAAACTGTGTCTCAATGCAAGAATTTCTATTTCAACTACAAGAAGAGGCAAAAACTGGATGAGATTCTGCAGCAGCATAAAATGAAATCGGTAGGCAAAGGGAACATTTTTTAAATGCATGTGTCTTGTCCTTGTTTCTGGGCTTCTTCCGGAAGCCAGTGGTCCATGGTCTATTTTATTTAGTGTGTATTGGTTTTCACTCAGGAGAAGGAGCGAAAGGCCCGTCGTAGGGGGAAAGCCCTACAGAATGAGGAGGCCAGTGCCCCTTACACAGCAGAGGAGGAGGAGATGGAGGGTTCAGGGGCCAGCGGTAATGAAGAGGAGGCCGCTGAAGATGGAGAAGGTACATCACGCACAAGAGCTGCATACATAACACTTAACAGAACATTGTGTGAATCAAAGTTTTAATAATAATATAAGGAAGGAAGAATAAGGATCTTCCATTTAAATAGGATTGTGGCATTTTTCAAATATTTGAGTGATTAGAAGAGCTTCTGTACATCTAAACATAAAATTGATTTTTAAAAATTCATCACTGTTACTATGGATGTGTATACTGCTAAATATTTAGCAGAGCAAAATAATCTCAGCACTAATGTAGCTAACATAATATGTCCTGTCCTAAAGACAAGGCGCAACTGTTTAAGTAACTCACTGTTAGCTTGAAGAATTGTATTCCACAATGACAAACATAATCCTGAAAATCCTGTTGTAGTTAGCTGATTGAGTAGGAGTGAGTAAAAATATCGCAGTATCGATATATCTCGATACTTTGCTGTCCAATATAATATGATTTTTCAACTCCAAATATCAATATTTTATTAGAATAATGTCATGTTTAGACACGGTGTGAATACAGTGGTACGACTTCCATACCTTTCTGTATTGGCGGAGCCCTTCTGTAGCCATTCCCTATCTGGTGGAATTCCCCAGTTAGAGATAAATACATGTTGGACTAAATACATGTAAATATCGTGGAAAGTATTTTTGCTTAAAAGAAACTGATTTCATAAGTCACAAGTATGGATACTTGGAAGGCTGTATAAAAGGAAGACTATGTAGGTATAACAGCTGACTTAACTTTAGCTAAGTTACTAGCCAAGCTAACTGCTAATACTATTACAGCTCCACTATATAATGTGTGAGTGGTGTTGAATGAATCAGTGCAATCTAAGCAGTGTGTGGCATGAATATATATGTTTAAGGGTTGGTATTTAAACATTCAAACAACTTCTGGCTACCTCCCAGCATCCAACTCTGTCCCCTAGGTGGAACAGTGAAACAGCGTGCTTTAGGAGCCTCAGATCTGCTGCCTCTCAGTCTGCAGTCAGCTCATTCACCCCATAGTCTCAATCACCCCGGACTGCTGCAGCATACCGAAGAAACATGCTTCTATTATTAGTGCTTTAGCTTCTATTTACCTCTGCCTTCAAAAAGACAGTCTCCTTTCATCACAAATACATTTTCCCAACTTTATTACTGTGGAAGTAATTAAATGTCTCAGTACTTTTGTAATGACGTATTTACTCGCTATCTACACTCTCAGAAAATATGAAATAGTAGTACAACACTCCTATTTTGCGTTATCTCCCGGAGTGGAGGTGCAGAAGTCGTACTGTAGTCACAATACGTCTAAACATGAATCACTATATCTATGCTGCGCACATAGGCATTTTATTTTCACATGTCTTCTTCAGTTCAGTGTTCAAACTGTGACACGTTAGGAAAAACATTATTTTCACTTAAGTTTGTGCATTGTCACTCAGGTACTTTATCTTTTCTGTTTTTAGCTGCACTGTGAGTTGTACTGCCAGTTCCAATGATTAATGGTTACTTTGAGATTTTTACTTACAGTAGTTTCAGTGACATGAAATGTAATGCAAAATGCTAATACAATTAATAATAAATAATAATGAAATAATAAAATAGAAAGGCTGTTTTGAATGAAATAGTTTTGACTAAATTTGTCCTCTGATCAGTATCATCTGATGTACTTATATAGAAACTTGTTTTCATCTCTGTTTATATTGCAAAATCGTCATATTGTGATGTGTGTGATATTGTGATATGTATCGTATTGTGACCTACGTATCGTATCGTGAGGTTCTTGCTAATACCCACCCCTGTGATTGAGGTATAATGTACAGATTCTGCTTCCACAGTCGAGCGCCAAAGCCCCAGGGGATTTCATCCCAATTGGTTTTGTGTTCCTCCTTATTGTACAGTGAAACCTGATTAGGCAGAAGAGTGGCACTGTGAAGAATCTGGTTTAGCAAACAGAGATGGGGAAAAGATGGAAGAAAAAAGGACAAAGAGATATAACATGATTAACAATATCTACCCAGTCCTGTCTTCTGATCTGTGTCTCTTTTTGTCTCTTTCAGGTGGAGCCAACAACAGCTCTGACACAGAGAGTTTGCCCTCACCACATTCATCAGAGGACAGCAAGACTAAGGAGGAGGGCTCGAGCAGGTCGAAGGCCAGCTCCAACACTGGGGACAAGGAGGGAGACATGGGCCAGGCCGGGGATGAGAAACCGCCAGTCAAGGAAGATGCAGACACATCTATCAAGCAGGAGATAAAGACTGAGACAGGGGAACCTAACAAGGAACAGCTGCAGCCGCCACCCAGTGATGCCACAGACAAGAAACCTCCTACAACAGAGACTGAGGAAGTGAAGAGTTCCACAAAGAGCTCTAAGAAGGACCATGGGCCCAAAACAGGTTCCCATGGGGACAGTGACTCTAGTGCCACTTGCAGCGCTGATGAGGTGGAAGAAACAGACAACACAGATAAAAACAGGTAAGAGTTTCATAGCAGGAGGTATAATGGTTAATAGATTGCTTTTAAAATGGAAAAAAAACCAATAATTTCCCATTATTTTGAATCAAAAGTAATGCCTTTGTTGTGCTCCATTTTTATCAATAGCATCACAGGCTCTGTTTGACATTATTAGTGTGAAAGGGCTTCTGGTTTTTGCGCTCTGGTTTACTAGGTGTCCTACTTTTCTGGTCTACCACAGCAAACATCAGAAAACACAGCAGTGTGGGTTTTTAAGTGTTATTAGTTGCCTAGTTACACTGTACAGCAGTGAAGCCATATTTGGCAAAACACTTGCGTGTACGCCACAGGTTGCTTTTTTCTATCAACCAAAGACTTTATCTTCACACTTTATATGAATGAGCATGTATAAATATGTATATACCATATATGTGTGTCTGTGTGTGTGTGTGTGTCCACGAATCAGGCCACAAGAAATGGGTGTCAAAGTGCGTGGGAGGAGCGATTAGTCTTGTTTGCACGGTATTTGTTCAATTTTTTCCATGACAGCAGACTGCATGTACTGGCAGAACCGAGGGAAACGCTGCCCTCTCTGCCAAAGCAAACAAAGAGAACGAGTGAGTGTGGGTGTGTGTGTCTGTGTGTGTGTATGCATGTATGTGTGCACACTCCTGTGTTGTTGTGCTTGTCTTTGATACAGTGTATGTTGTGTGCTCTTGACAGATGTGCGAGACATGATTATGGATTTGAATTGTTATGCTCACACACATTGCGCACACACACTTTATTCAAATACAAAAATCAATTGATTAGTAAATGAGGATTTGTGAGTTTGTCTGTCTCCTGGGGGAATGGGTAGGCAGTGAGATGGGAACACAGTTACAACCTCTGCTCTCCTTGTGCTGTTTTCTTTTATTTTGGGTTTTAAAAATGTATTTTTTTTCTGCTGCAATGTTGCATTTGGATTCAAGCGGGCAAAGCAAATAAAAGAGGGAACTGATCTCTCTCTGTCTGTGTGTGTGTGTGTGTGTGTGTAGGATGACTTCTCCGCGGCCAAGCCTGCTGAACTATGCTCATGATGGGGTTATATCCTCCTCACTGCAGAAGCCCATGGACCTCAAACAGCTCAAACAGAGGGCTGCTGCTATACCGCCTATTGTGAGTAACTTGTTAAACTTTGATAAAAACACACAGTGAGCACACAGGCACAGACTTCTCACACATCTAAAAAATGTTAGTTCAGGAACATTGCAGCTCATCCCTCCTTCTCCTTCTTTGACCCAAGTAGTGTTTTGTAAAAGAAGAGTGATTGGCCCAGCTCACACAAATACACACCCTTTCGCACTCTTCCATTGCAGTGGTGACGACATCATCCCCGTTTCTCTGCTTACAGAGATAAGAGTACTGCAGTTGAAATTGTAATGTCATATTTGTATAAGATAAGCCAGCCAGATGGAGGAAGATGGGATAGACTGATTTGTGGAGAAGAAACTAAACGCCAGGCATTAGGACATCTTCACCTTACCAAGTAATAAGAGATGATTAGTCATGGTCGGTTATCATATACTGTATGTGGCTAACCATATGTCAAATGCCAGGTAGGAGGAAGCCAAGTGTTGCGTGTGTGTGTCCTGCATATGTATGTTTATATATTTAACCTATTTCCTTCCCTCTCATCTTTTGTGTGCGTGTGTAGATGCCAGAAGCATCCTTACAGGGCAGTCAGCGGAGTGGGAGTAAGGGTGTGCTGCCCCCCCACCCCCACGCCCTAGCACTGTACCAGCAGCAGATCACCATGGCTCATGGGGAGTCCTCTCAGGAGGTCAAACAACAACTACAGCAGCAGCAGCAGCTTTCAGGCCAATCGGGCAAACAGCAGCCTTACACCTCGCAGGCAGAGCGAGACAGGGAGGCTCTTCACAGCAGCAGCCCTCGTATCCGCCCACGCAGCCCCTCCACCAGCGACAAGGATGGTATGAACACCTCCATTGTGACAGCAAACTTATTTTATTAGCTTGAGCCTCAACTGGCTGCTAAATCCTTTAGGTCACAAGTCATACCAATGCTTCACCAGTCAACTGGTATTTGGAGTAGAGAGAGTTACAAATGAAGCACATTTGTCATGGTAAACTGCTATTTTCTCATTAATGTCCTCTCTTTTTCCCAAGCCATAATTCCCTTTTTGAATGATCTCTAGTATCACTCTTTCTTGAGGGTATATGTCTGTTTCCATGGTACATTGCTGGAGCTGTCAGATCTCAGAAAAATGTGCAGCATAAATGGATTCACCATCTTACATTGATGGGTGAACAAGATTTGCACTGAAAATGAGGAATAATGGAATTATAAAAAGAAAATGGAGGTTAATGAAAGCGCTGCACATTATGCAGTTTTTTAGTCGTGCTTGATCTAGTTTAACTTAGTTGGTCTTTGCTACATGCTCTAACCTTGAGTCTGTGTTCTTTCGTGTTGAGGGTATTAGAGTGTTTCTGGGACACTCGTGGAGAGGGAACTGATAAATGATCTGGTATTGCTATTGACCCAGAAGGGAATATAGTCTAGTTCAGTGCGCTCACTGTGAGCTTGTGAGATGTGAATATCAGAGAGCACATTGTAAGACTTTTAGCAATAGCCAGGTCTTTTATAAGCAACTGGGGTTCAGCAACTGTGAAATCCAAAGTACAGAAGGCATTTTCACTCTTTCATAATTTTCTAGGCAATAAAAAAATGAGTAAAAGGCTTCTGCCTTTGGCTTGCGGTGTACATGAAATTCACACCCTGTGGTTATGGTAGTAAAGTGTTTACATATTTGTGTGGGTGAGAGATCAGTTCTGTGAGGATGTGATGATCTGTGGTGTGTTTGTGTCCCTTCAGAGCTGGAAGGCAACGAGAGGTGGTTACTGACCCTCCTGCAGGGATTAAGTAGGTTCACCCCCTCGCCTTCTCCCCCTGTTCCTTTTTAATCACCACTTCACCACACTGCAGGGTGCTCACCTCCTCTGCTGGATTTTACTGTGTGTACTTTACAATAAATATTAGCAGTGGGATGTTGTGTATGTCAGTATTAATTTGGTGGTGTGTCACCCTGGCTGGGAAACGGCATGATAAGTGCCTTGTGCTCATGGTCAAGAATTACAATGGTGTCGATGTTGCACCAGTGCTCACATGTCCATATAGCAACAACAGCATCTTGGTTCTATAATGGCAACACAGACTGATCATGTCTGTGTATTGCCGTTACAGAAAAGTCTCGGTCCTTCTCACCGCATGGTGAAGCCAAGCGGCAGGCACTGGGCCCTGATGACCTCAGGACCTCTAACTTGGGTCGGCCAGTTCTATCCCCTTACCCCATGTCCCCACGAGACATGGCCAAGATCAGTCATGACCAGCACCTGCTCCACTTCAACTGTAAGTCCCTCTCTCAGTCCTGTTATGCCCTTACATTCCTAACAGGCCTAAATTATATTGTTTATTATATACATTGTATACTGTATCATCAAAACAAAACCCCCTCTTCTTGCTGCTACAATGCCTTTTTATAAACCCTCTGCCAAAAGCAATACTCAAATCTCATAATCTCTCCTTCCTGTCAGCGTTCCAGCAAACAGGCCACCCTGCACTCTCAAGTCTGCCACAGGATAGTGGTAGACTGGCGGCAGTGAGACCCCACACGATGCCGGATCCACCGCCTCTTATTTCCTCC
>JANJYP010088996.1:0-10905 GCA_024605115.1 Rastrelliger brachysoma | reverse complement strand
AGTTCAACATGATGAAGAGGGATTCCAACATGTGTGTGTGTCTATGTGTGTGTGTGTGTGTATGTGTTAAAAGGGGGGGTCTACAGGGTGTCAAAATGATGTAATGATGGTCGCCAAGCCATGAAAGAACGTCTATGTTTCATTTTCCAAGCAGTGAGAAAGAACAGGAGGAAGGAAAAGAGAGACGTCTGGAAGGGAGAGGCAGCAGAGAAGGAGGGAGGGAGGGAGGTGAATGAGCAATATATGAGTGTTGAGAGAGCGGAGGGGAAAAAAAGAAGGAACGCCAAGGCTTCAGGTTTGATGTGGGCGTTTTTCTGACAGCTATAATTCTCCAGCCTACAGAATTTCATCAACACAAGTTGTGTTAAAGCTGTGCCGCAGGGCTGCGGCCCTTTCAAGTCCCAAGCTCTGACAGGTAGATTTATTAGTCCTGAAATTTGTACAGATCAGACGTCACTCATGGCAAACTGTCAAAGTGTCAGTGCTGCAATGTTCCTGCAGGGGCCCTTTGCTTTTTCTAGGCATTTCTGCAGGGACAGAAGATTTTTCACCACTGCTCAAACTCAAAACATTATCGCTGTGTGAGCCAGAATATGGAGGAACAGAATTCATATCCCACTTAAGTTTCCTGATCCAAACATTTTTGACATCAGGCGGAAATAAAGAGTGACATAAATCATGAAAAAGTACATTTGTCTGAGATTAGTTGCAAAAAAAAAAAAATGAGAGAAGGGATAAGTTTAAAAGTAGTATGTGGATTTTCTTTTTCAAGGGTCTAAGAGCATAAATTTTTACCAATTTGGTGTCTGGTTACATTTTCTGGGCATAACCTCAACATTTCAGTAAAACTTGAGTCGTTGGATCTGGAGTCCGAAACGTGAGCCAGTTGGTCAGGAGTCGAGGGTGGGTGGGATGGTGTGTGGGGCTGTATTAAATAAGGTGGAGGTGTTGAGTGACACAGAGGGGGGGAAAAGGAGGAGGAGGTAAACACAGGGCATGTGCAGGTTAACTTCACACTGCCAGATTTATGACCTGGTGCAACGTGTTAGTTCTCAACAGGATGGCTCAAACTTCTGAGGGAGGTGTGTGTAAAAAAAAAAAAAAAAAAAAACTAAAGGCCAAGAGTATGGTGGAGGGCAGGAGCAGGTTGGAAGAGTCTAGTGTTGTGTGAGGAGAGAGAAAGAGGAGAAGTGAAGGAGGGAGTGAGGGAGGAGGTGAGCCGTCTCTCTTGGCTGCCTGTTAAGAACTTCCTTCAGCTCAACATCTGGTTCTGATATTTCAGAGTTAATTAGTCATATTGGGCTTGTCTGAAGATAAATTTATCATCCAGCAAAGAACACAAACATTTTGAAAAATGAAAGGAAGTGAGGTGACACATTGCCTGACATTTAAATAAATCATTTCAACATGATTAAAAACTTACGGCCTGTTGATGGGAGTGAGCAGCTCCAAGGGGAGGGTGGGAGTGGGAGGTGTGAGGGGTGGAGAAGGCCTATCGTACAGGGAAAGCCTTGTCTCAGCGTTTTAATTACTGTGCCTGCTGTATGTGTGTGTGTGTGTGTGTGTGTNTGTGTGTGTGTGTGTGTGTGTGTGTGTGTGTATGTGTATGTGTATGTGCGGCTCTCCTTCATGTAGCAATAAGAAGTAATTCATTTGTGAAGGCAGAACATCTGTGACACCTCTTACAGAAGCTTGATATGTTCTTTTTTTATGATGTGTTACACTACTTTTTGGCTCATGTTTGTCTTCAGCAGGTGAAAACAAAAATCATTGCTGGATATACCTTCATCACACATTTTAAAGAATAAGCTGACATTTAGAAAAAAATACAGTACTCTCATGCTATTATGTTAAAAGAGGTATTGATCACTGTGCTATCATTTCACTTACTGGCTGTGAAATGATTCCCTTTTCCTGAATTACATTGTAAGAAATGATGATATCTCATTTTATGCAAAACTGTATTCTGAAGATCATGTGAAATTATTAATAGTTTCACATTTCACATCAGTTTTTTTCCCAAAANGAAATGATGATATCTCATTTTATGCAAAACTGTATTCTGAAGGTCATGTGAAATTATTAATAGTTTCACATTTCACATCAGTTTTTTTCCCAAACACACATGATTGAAATGTGTTGTTAGCTAGCTAAAACTAAACTAGCCTATAGGCAGAATGTATCTACAATTAAAGTAGAATATAGTTAGAACTAAACTAGCTTGGGTAAAACATAGCTAGAACTAAACAAGCTTAGGTTGAACAAAGCCAGAACTAAGCTATCTTGGGCAGAACATAACTAGAACTAAACTACCTTTGGTACATCATAGCTACAACTAAACTATCTTAGGTAAAACATAGCTAGAATTAAGCTACATAACATAGCTCTGTCTCTTGTTAAGTTCATGTGTATTACAGAAACTGGATATTGTGCTTCAAAATGGCATCACTTTAATTGAATAAAAATTGATCAATGAGTTATGAGTCAAAAAAATATCCATGCTGTACATCATGCTGCATGTGCGCATTAAGGCTGATTTATAATAGGTCACTCGACTCTTTTTAAACATGTCGCTCAACAGAAATTAAAGACTTCTGCGATGTTTTCAATTTATACTTTGGCAAAAGCTTTCAATCGCCTCCATGGTAACCAGATGCTAACTTCCAGCTGGCTTGTTTAGCTACATTATATCATCCCGACCGGGACTAATTAAACAAGGATGTTACAAGTGATCTAAAGTTACAGATGAAAATATCATTAAGGAAGTTCAGTGAAAACTGTAGTCACCATGGTGATGTTAGCAACACTTACAAATCACATTGTGTGGCTTAACATGATGGTGTCTGTGGCATAACTAATTTCTCCAGGTGCGCAACATAAAAGGAAAGTTTTGTAACTTTGTTTTTGTTGCAAATACGTCATTTGAGTGGAGTGACCAACCATAAATCAGCCTTAAATGTTTCTCTGGCCCTTCCTGAACACTTCCCCTCAGCCCATTGACTCTACATTTGGACAACATCACACATATTAAAATAGCTTTACTAGCCCCTGGGTACGTTTTTGTTTATTCGACTTTATGGATTGAACAGTGTGGAGACACAATTTCAAGCCCAGTATGTAGAAGATGAATGATTACAGCAACCAATAATTCTTTCACAATTAATATGTTAAGTATTGTTTTAAAATAGACTTGGAAAAACTTGAATTGATACTTTACGATCCCAATTTTCTGATTCACTTGCATTGCGTTTGAATAGTCATTTTGCTGATATGACTGAAATGGCATTAAACAGAGTAATTCAAGCGCTGCTGCACACAATACAATGGATTAAGTCAGCCTTGCGGAAAGGCCTGAATAAAAAAAATGACTGGCAACCAAAATGGTGTCTGTCAAGAAGAAAAAAGGCAAGATGAAAGAACATGTCAAGGGAGAGATGATATCTCTTCTGAGCCTGAGGCAGATGCATGTACACACACACACACACACACACACACACACACACACACACACACACACCCTTTGACAGAGTTTTAATAAAACCTGTCCGACGCCCTCTCCTTGGGTAAAGTGTGACTGATGGCCTGGATAGACTCCAAGCTGAGCTGCAAACAGTCAGTCATACACACACACACACACACACACACACACACACACACACACACACACACACACACAAACACACAGGTGAACAGACAGGCAGACAGACAAAGAAGATAGGATGATCTGCCCTGACTGACACTCCTGCCTCGCGCTTGGCTTCATCCTAATACTTGGCTGCCTGTGGTTTGAACTTACTTTGTGTGTGTGCGTTTGTGTGTAAGACAGCACACATGCACAGTGTGTTTGTGTATGAATACGTCCTAATGTGCAGATATACTGTACCTGCAGGCTTTTATCTACCTGTGAACACAATGAACACAGTGGGGCATGTGTATTAATGGCTGTGTTATGTATGAAATTGAATAAGGCAAACAAAACCATGATGGAGACACTTTTTTCTGCGTGGTTGCTCTTGAATCACTGTGGACAGACTCTTTATCAATATTTGTGGAGTCAAGAGGGTGAGTTTGNGAGAGAGAGAGAGAGAGAGAGAGAGAGAGAGAGAGAGAGAAAGAGAGAGAGAGCGAAAGAAGCCAGACCTCCATAGAAGCCTGTCTGTTTGATGTAATCCTGCCTGGCGAGCCAACAAACTGCTCTGCACAGCAGACTGACATACCCAATAGCTCAGCGATTTCTACCCCCTTCAGTGCGTGCATGTGACTGTGTGTGTGAGTGTATGTATGTGCATGTGTGTATGGTCATTAGCGAAGGCACAACAAGACCAGCAAGATGAGCCTGTGCAAATGTCATGAGAGCAGGGGGATGTTGACTAGCCTGTCATCATTGTGAACTTGTCAAATGGTGTGTGTGTGTGTGTGTGTGTGTGTGTGTGTGTGTGTGTGTGTGTGTGTGTGCGTGTGAAAGAAAGAGTCAGTCAAATATGAAACCTCAGGTGGAGGTCAACCTCTCCGCACTTTAATTCAGGGAGTAAAAAGACAGCAGAGACGTGCACCTCTGCTATGATTTTTGCTGTCAGGATCATTTGTTTACAGTGAGCATCTCTCCAGCAGGCATGGATCAGGCCTTGCTGACAGTGAGAGGTCTGTACAAAGACAGCAGAGCGTCTCCAGAGGAGACCGGCTGGTCACTGAGAATCAGCATCAACACCTCACTGCCTGACACCCTGCTACAGGACACCTCCCACACACACACACACACACACACACACACACACACACACACACACACACACACACACACACACACACAAGAGCACATGAACACACACAAACAAGAGAGAGTTCGTATAGGGGTGTGTATTTCTATCTTTCATCATTCTACATACATAATCTACAATCCAAAACATTATTAACAAATATTGTGTAAATTAATAACCGTACGGCATTCTTGAGGAATGTATGAGAATCCAATCCAAAAATCCAATTTTTATGGAATCCTTCTAGATTTGGCATTTTCAAGATCATTGTATGAGTGCATATCCTTGTAAATAACACAGCACATGACATTAGTAACCACAAGGAGTTATTATCAGACAGTTGAAAGTTGTGTTAGCTACTCATGATACTGAAGCATTACGTGCCATGTGCCTTCAGTTGGATTTGGATTTGTTTATCAGTGTAGTAAAATCTGACCTTCATTTTAATACACTGCTCTTATGTGTCAGTATACACTTTCACAAGATAGTGTATAATATTTATCATGATATATATAATTTGATAGCTTGCCCTGTAACTTATTCAAGTAATATAATTAAAACTAAGATTATAAGTAAAGTCCATTTACTATCACATCAAATACCNTTAATACACTGCTCTTATGTGTCAGTATACACTTTCACAAGATAGTGTATAATATTTATCATGATATATATAATTTGATAGCTTGCCCTGTAACTTATTCAAGTAATATAATTAAAACTAAGATAAGTAAAGTAAAGTCCATTTACTATCACATCAAATACTTCTGGCAACCAGCAAACCTCTCAAATGTTATGGAAGTTCAACCAAGGCAAAACAAATTAAACAAAATAAAAGTCAGAGGGATAAATCTAAATCAAAAGTAGAAATCTGTAATCCAGTTATTATCATCCTGCGTTTTCTATAGTATAGACTGCTATAGACTGCTTTTTATTGATCCCACTACTTTATTTTATGTGCTCACAAGTTTTTTCTTTATGAGACAAAATCGATGCAGTGGCTAACTAGACCTCCGTGGCTATACTCTGTTTACTAGCTCGGAGCTTCGTGCATACGCAGTCAAAGCAGCCTCATTAAAACAGTGGCGTGTGATGTTCCACAGTTGTAGACAGGTTGTCTCTACTAGAGAAGCATGTCCGTGAGTTAGAGCAGGTTTTTTTGGCTAACAGTACATTAGACGTGACGGGAATTCCAGATAGTTATAACCCTGCTAATGATAGCACTAGCTGTAGGAAATGGGCGTGTACTTTGACATACCAAAAAACTGCAGACTGACTGGCTGCTGTTGTGTTTATTTCGGCTGTGTGATAGACAGATCTATTCATATCGGGTAAAAAATGTCCAAAGTCTATCATAGTTATAGTTGTTAATTTTATTGCAATCAAGATCATTTTAATGCCCGGCCCTACATGAGAGCATCAAGACTAAATAAAGTGATTTCTGCTCATACTGGGACTTGTTTGTTTTAGGATGACTGCCAATTTGCCATCTCGGTTTGCCCACCTGGTGCACACATAGAGACTCACACTAGCTTTGTCAGCACAGTCCAGCCGGCGGGGAGCTGGCTGTCTCTGTGTGCTGGCTTTGGACGGTGGGAGGGTGGATTGTTTTACCGCAGCCTAATAAACCTGCTACTTCATTTACAGGCTGATGAATGGGTGCAGGGTAAACGGGGCGACGGTGCTGACAGGAAAGGGATGACTGTGGTGGCCAGTCTCTACGCCACAGCCAGGGGAGGTAAGGAGAGGACACAGAGTCCAAACACTCAGGCGCACAGCCTGGAACACACACATGCATATGTTAAATTATGGACTAATATTAGAAGTGGAAAAAAACAAAGCACAGTTTGAGATATTAAATATTAATTCATGTTACTTTTTTATAGTCAAATTACAACATGTCAGGAATGATGATCTACAACATCTTTTGCAAGACATTATTTGACTGTGTGATTCAAATTAATGAGGAACTATATACGTAATCCAAATGGCTAAAAATGCAGTAAAAAACATGTAATACCTAAAAAAAAACAATTTAATCTGAATAAATGAGTGAAGAAGCATAACAAAATGTATGAGGTAAGTATAAAATCTGGGTGAACCATGTGCTATGGCCTTTCGCTAGATTTGAATCCATCTGAACACCTGGTGGAGATGTTTTAGAGCTGAACATATTCTGAGATTTGTGGAAGTTACTAATTTGTTACTATTCTGTTGTCAATTTGTACATGAGGTCAGGGTTAGGTTTTAGTTTATAAACCACATCCAACTAGAGTATGTTCAAGAACTTTTGGACAAGGCTCGGGTCCTACATGAACCTTTCAAACTGAATATTTTACTTTTACTACCGATGAAATGAAACAAATTGCGCGATTGACCTGAGCCTGTTCATTGAAAGCTGTGAGTCTTGATGTTTTTCCAAAGGTAGTAAGCAGTTCAATAGGAAATGGATGTAAGGAAGACCGCCAGGAGCAAATTGCTGGAAGTATTGACTAGTAGTGATCCATCACAGTTTCCTCCCTTTGTCGCTTCAAAGCATTGAAAGACAGGAACTCTCCCTCTTTTCACTTCCTTCTCAACACAACAGTAGCTGCATATGGTCAAGATGATTTGTAAAGGGGGTGACCCGGCTTTTTTAAACTTCTGTTAGCGTCATCCGTGGACCTTCATGCCACGTCCATCAAGCCTTGTTTGAAAAGGATCTAAGATGTAGTGATGATTGAGTAAGTCTGGCACAGGGAACCACTTCAGTTCCTTTATTGCTCTTACTCATGTCCAGTATGTGAGTTCAAACCTGGCAATATCTTTATGCTAATTGTTAGCTGGAAGTAAAATTGGTGGGGGTTTGAAGATGGGCCAGGTTGATGAGAACATACACAGAAAGCAGTGTCTCAAATGTCTACTCTTTCATTAACAGGGTAACATCAGCTACTGTATTGAAAGACAGCTGATGTTGAACATGGCTGCTACAACAACCAAACACCAGCTGTTCAATTTAAGTATAATCTGAAAGGAGAAAAATGTCTCCAAATAATATTAGGGCTTAAATTTTGATATGAGTTCATTGTTGTATCTCATCCAAAATCAACTAAACAACTGTAACAACTTAATAGTTTAACTCTGGAGTGACTTCTTAAAAAGCTGAATGTATCAACCAATAACATTAGCCTAAAAGCTGTCCACTTATCCTATTAGGCTGTTTTTAGCATTCGCATAGTTGCTCCTCTGCTATTTGCTAGCCTTCCATGCTAGCTAGGAAGCTAATGGGCTACAAACACATATTGTTATTTAATAGCAGTGACATACGGTATATCTGTGCACCTGAATAACACATATTTGAAGTATTTTTCTTCTTCTTTACTGCCCATTAAAATATGTTGTCCTCATGTATCTAGNTATTGTTATTTAATAGCAGTGACATACGGTATATCTGTGCACTTGAATAACACATATTGAAGTATTTTTCTTCTTCTTTACTGCCCATTAAAATATGTTGTCCTCATGTATCTACAGCAGAGAATAACAACCTTTCTGACTTCTGTAAAATAAAGCTAATTCTGGCTAGAACCCTGAGCTACAGGATACATAAATGAGATTATGTAACTACTTTGTTTTTTATTCTCAATCATTTTAGAGGTNATTCTGGCTAGAACCCTGAGCTACAGGATACATAAATGAGATTATGTAACTACTTTGTTTTTTATTCTCAATCATTTTAAAGGCTTCATAAAAGGAAAAAACATGTCAAATGTTTTATTTTGGGGTTTTCATCATTTTTTGACTACATAGATAAATCCAGTGAAAATAAAGTAAAACTTTAAGTAACTTTAAGTAACTGTTCTAAATAACTCAGAGTGCATTTTATCTACGAAATTCACATTTATTCAGTATCTCAGCAATCATTGGAATAAGTTAGAATATTTTAATACAAGTCATGCAGTGAGTAGTGTTGAATAAAACATTAATATTATTGATATAATATATTAATTTATTTTCCAGTGAAAGATTATTTTCATGACTTAGCACTTTTGCCCTATAATTATGCATACCATAAATTTTATGTCATCAAGCTTCAGTTTACAGGGCGGTAAAGGCTATTCTGCAATTAAAATGATAAGTAAACAGAATTCAGCTGGGTCTCCTCTCCACTACATTCCTGCGGTGCTCTTTCCACACCTGTCAGTGTGGACTCAAGCCCACGTGTGCTGGTATGCACCATCAGTGTCACAGCTGTGCCGCCTGTCACTCAAGAAAGGGCTCGATGAAAGGAGCCCCATTCCCCCTAACCCGCCCCCTCTTCCCACACACACACGCACAAACACTTCCGTCACCTCCTCTGTTTCTTCTCGGCCCTGACAGCACGGCTGACCCCTTTCCCCCTGTCAGCACCCAGGTATAATGTGACCTGTCACCAAAGCCCATTCCTCCTCAGGTAGGACCCTGCAGCTGGCTGATCTGTGACAAGGGCCAAAGCAGGGAGGAGTGGGGTCAGTCTGTAGGGTTGTGTGGTTCAGGTAAGAGTTCATCGCAGTGCTGATGAGGCATGATAAAAGTTTAAAGGGTCAGTCCATCCAAAAAAAAAAACCAAAATGTTTTCTCACTTACTCATAGTGGTATGTAGCCAAATAGTTTGGGTTTTATGTGTATTGTATGTGTATCTTTTGTATTTCTATCTCTAATTACAGTGCAGATGAGTGGAATTTTGTTGGTGTATCAAATAACAATATCTAATAACTCTTCAGTGCAATGTTATTCCTGCAACTTTTCCACTTTTACAATCTGTATAATCACAAGACTTCAACATTTATCAAGATCAAGATTTGGATGTGGCCACATATTTAAATAATAGTGGTCATGAGACCTGAGTCTGTATGCAATCTTATTGCATCAAAAATTCAGTCTTCAGTCTGAACATACCTGTAGTGCAGATATAAATTTAATTATAAAATTAGAATTTTATAAAAATTATAAAATAAAATTTATAAATAATAGATAAATAAATACACAAATAAATGTAACATTTATATATTTGATGCCTCATTTAATCTGTGATATATATATATATGGTGATAATCAAGCATTAGATCACATAATTATTTATTTATTAATTTATTTAAGCAATTATTTAATGAATTTATACATTTAGTTCTGGCCCTCAAAAACTCCCATATATCTAGAACCTCCCAGTAGTATGAAAAGAAACAGACTCAAATGTGTGGATGAAATGTCACCAGAAAGAAAACAGAGAGATGGTTACAGTGGGAAGATTCCTCTCTCTGGAGGTTTTATTGTCAACTGCCAAAAGGAGGGACCTAGATTTCCTAGAAGATCAGTGCTGCAGGGTGAGACTGAGAGGGGGCTGTCACACGAGAAGAACAAGCCTTACCTAGTGGGAACACAATGTTGCCTGACATTTTACTATTTGCATGTAATGATTTACGCACACACACTTAGCATTTAACCACGCCACAGGGCAATGTCTCGGCCTATTTGATGGCTTTCCAGCTGCCAACAACACTTGTGTCATGTGAACTCAATTTGACCCGACATACTGCTGATGTTTCTACAGTTACGCCCTCCAGCTTCACAGCATTAGGCCTATCAGCGTGCGACCTGCCACACAGTTATTGTGTGTCACCGTGTTGTGCCCAGTCACGAGAAATCCCGCGAGTAACCATGCTGCTATTTATTACAGTGCATGTCTTTGTTAAATCCGATTTATTTAGATGATGGGTTCAAGGACTTCTTCCCAGGTGTTTGATTCACTGAGTCCTCCTCCATTTCATCAAAACACAAACAGATATCCATACTGTATATACACACAGGTGCCAGTGTATGTTTGGGTATGGGGTGTGTGATTCAGTGCGGTGCAGGCTGTGGATGGGCCGACCCCATTAGAAGCGAGGGGGTGGGGTGGGGTGGGGGGGTTGTTGGCTCTGCTGTGGCCTGGGCTGCTCACTCGCAGGATAATTTACGGCCCCTTCATCCTGGCGGAATGTGTTTGTAGCCAGGCGTAATGGAGGCCATCCATTCTCCCTGTCAGGGTTGGGAAACACTTTTTTAGCTGGCTATGGGAGGAAATGTTTGACAGAGAGAGGGCAAAGCTGTTTCTATGCATGGAAGCTTGCAACTAAGGAGTGCTTGTGGG
>JANJYP010088926.1:0-15439 GCA_024605115.1 Rastrelliger brachysoma | reverse complement strand
GCTCTCCTGGGTCGGCAACGGGAAATCCACCAACAACCCCCCCCCCCCCCCTTCCTCTTTCATTCTGCACTTTTTGTCATGAATTACCCTCTACTCTCTGCTCTGAATAATTACTATACAGTATGACAACAGGGTTGGCCACTCTCACTAAACGTCTGTCACTCCGGCTTCCTCTTTTTCTCCCTGTCATCTTTTCTTTTTTCACGCTGTACATCCTATGATTACAGTTTGTGGGTAAATGTAAAACTATGTTACCACCTTACTGTAAATCACTTTGTTTTGATACAGTGTTAGAAACACAGGCACCAGCTGGAATTAGCTCAGCATCAGGCTGTATTGTAGGGCTGTTTAATCAAGAAGTCTCATTGAGATCAAGATCTTTTTTTAAAGTGATGTAGAAAGATTATAGTTTAAATCAACTTCACAGCTTAGTCAATGTAATGTCATGCAAAATTACATATACAAATATGTTTTGATGATGAGGTTTAATGCATTTAATTAAAATGGAATTTATAATGTATCTAGTTTTACAAAATGCTCAGGATCATTATCTTGGCCTGCCATACTTTGTAAAATAATAATGAATAAATATATTAATATAATCACAGTATGAAAGTATATATTATTATATATTTGATCTATTTTGTGTGATTATCCCTGCCAAGTAATAGTGTTCTGAAAGGCTTATTTTTTTATCAGATGCCTTGGTCCTACTCTCGGTGTCACTCTTGCAGACATTTCCACTGAACAGAAATGTCATGTCTCCCAGACATAGGCAGTAGCCCTACTCTTAGCAACAGTGTTAGGAGGGCAGGCAAGCCAGGGCAGCACATCTCCCAGTGACTGACTGCAGCACATCCAGAGAGCTTGTCCCAATGCTATCAGACAAGCCTTTGCTGGCATAGCCCACCCTGCCCGCCCCAGCACAGGCCCTGCTCAGGTCAGCACTTTACATCAGGGTTGAGTAGGCAGACATGCAGACAGGGCTCATGCACGCAGCTGGACTGCTACCAGCCCCATCTGGGGCAACGTAAGAGGTTAGAATAGGAATGTCTGGCCTCTAAAGTTGAATTAGTAGTAGTAAAAAGGAGCAGGCACTGATTTTCACGGATTAGGCTCAAAACTGAAGATTGGTTGATTGAAGGAATGGCCCCATGACAGGATTGTGTTGTTTGTGACCTGCCTGTCCTCTCTCTTGGCTTGAATGAACTCTTAAGAAAAAGGTTGTTACAGTTAGTCAGTAGTTAAGATTATTCTTTGTTGAATTGTAACTGAAGGTGATACATATAGAGGAGAAAAACACAGAAGGATCATACATTTACTAGATAAGGAGGAAGAGTTCACACAACAGGCTGATCATCCCCCACCCCCCAGTCTCATATTTGATCTTACGTGGTAAGTTGTTTTCTAGCCCTGCAGTACTGGCTTTGTTGATGACTTTTTTTCAATGCAGGTGGATAAACCTGAAAGTACTTTATTTGGCTGCTATTGTGATGATCATAAGGATTTCAAAAGGAAAGAGAACTGGGTGGGAAACTACACAAAGGACATAAGTGCTTGAGTCTTTATGAAAAAAGCACTCATATTTGTTTGAATCAGAATCATTCACAGAAATATGAAAACTAGATATATGAAGCACTATTGATTTCAGCCCCATGGTACAAATGGAGCACAACTTCTAATGAGCTAACAGGTTTATAGAGTTAAGGAGGCTCTCTCTGACTGAGCTGATAATGTTGGTGGTGCATTTTAATTGGCTCCAGCTATTAGAAAGGCCTCTGTAATGGGGTGTCAAGTATGAGGAAATGCTCTTATGTATGTTGGATACAAGTGTTTGGGAATGTTAAATATGTGTGATCAAGAGTGTTTTTATTATATTTGTGTGTGTGAAGTAGGCTTTATATCCATTATGGTGTCTGACAAAGACACATTTATACACAAATACTGCCGAGGAGATGCAAAACACCTGTTTCTTACAGAGAATGCTTGTTTTGTTGTACTTCCTGGAGCTCTAGTTACATTCCCTCGTTTTATCCTGCAGTGTGTGTGTGTGTGTGTGTGTGTGTGCATGCGTGAGTCATAAAGGAGTATTTCAAAAAAGACTAGAAGTACATTGCAGAGAGGGCGGATAAAGTAAAGGCAGCTGAGGAATGACAGTCCTGGGACACATGTGTTATCATATTCCAGGTCCATTGCCTATTTAATGATTGTACAAACATGAGTCCAAAGTTCACTGATTTCTACTGATGTGTTTGTTTGCTTGCTGGGAACTGCTGTCTGTGTTTCTGCTGACTCACAGCTGGCTTCTGGTGACCCCTAGAGGATACCGCTGGTAAATTATGCTTTTGCAGCATCAGTGAATGGTGATCTGTTCTGCAGTGGGCAGTGAACTGTCAGAGCAGTGGAAATGTCGGTGTCCAGCATTATTGCTGTAATTGACTGATGCTGTCTGGGCTCTTGTTGTGCATGGTCCCACCCCTGACAGCTCTTCTTTTTTTTTTTTTTTTTTTTTTCTATGTGATTGGTGCAGAGTGCCCACCTGGCAGTGATAGATGCCCTGATGGCTGTGGGAGCCATGGAGACGGTGACTGTGGTGAAGACATGTGGTTCTGCTGAGCTACTGGGCGGAGCTTCTAACTGGGAGGATGCTCTGCTTCATTGGGTTAATGGGGTAAGTGGCAAGCCAGAGAGAAACAATGTCTATCAAGAAGACCTTTGTATTATATCCATTTAGAAATGACTCAGTGTGATCTGTTCAGATTTTTAGCTTTAGTAGCTCTCCATTATAGATGAATAAGAAAGGCTGTATTTCTTCAATCCACTTTTAGATCTGTAATTAGTATTTTCTAACTGTTCTGTATTTGTGGTATGTTATGCTCTTAGTTAAATCAGAAGCTGAGAGAACTTAATGAAGGAGCCAATAATGGCACATCTCAGTCCATCACAGAGACCCAACCTGTTCAGCCCTCTGTGAGTATTGCATTAAATGTTAAATGTATTTCTGTCCACACATCATTATGTCCAACCAAGATGATAACATTTCTGGGATTATGCCTTCAAAACTAAAGAGGCACATGAAGTGCACTGCATTAAGCTCATGGTTGGCTCTGCTGCACTTCCAAGCCTTTACGCTTACTGTACAGCTATTGGATGACACAATAAAAAAGGCCAGTGTCATTGCTTTGTCAACAAATCTGTCTTGTCATTTCAAGAAAGTACCATCATCACAACCCTTTCTCTTGTTTGTCTAGTTCTTCCGTAGCCTTAATATCTCTCCCTGTGCTGCTGTTCTCCATTTCCCTGTCTTTCTCTATTTCCTGTCCTTCCTCCTTTCTAACAGTGTCCTACTCGCTGGTACTGGAAACTTGTTCCTGTAAGTTCCCTCCTTTCCTCTGCTTCTTCCCCCTGTCCCTCCATCCTTCCAGTGTCTTCATCACATTTATCAGCAAATATCTGATGGTCAGGTGTGTTTTTTCCTCCATACGCTGGTGTGAGAATGCTAGTGTATATTACATCCTTGTATCCCTGCATTAAACAGCAAGTCAGCATCAATGTCATAGGGCGGAGTAGGACCGGGGCACAAAACAAAACACACTTACACATCAGTGGTGCATGAATCACAATCTGTACTCAAACAAACCTTGAAACTACCAAGTACAACCTGTTCCTCTGGTCCTCAGAGACAGGTGTGTGTTTTTGTGTGAATAGCTGGGGGGTTCAACAGAGACTTCTTGTCAGTGTGTCCATGCTCACAGTGTGGTGTTTGTCTATATACTGCAGTTTTACCTGAAACATTTTATTCATTTTCTGCTTCCCTCTTTCTTGTTGCCTCTGCCTCCTGAGACCCTCACTTGTCCCACTTTCTCCTGACAAAACCCTCCTTCTTTCTGCTCTGATTAAATCTCTCCCTTTGCATCTGCCTTTTGCTCACCTTCGTCTCTCGCGAATACATTAGCATGACCTTTATTTGTCCTCCTGCTCACATTCATACTGTAATTTTTTAAAAAGTGTTTTGTTGTGTATCACAATGCATAAAGACTCTGGGTTTCATGGTGGTTTTATTATTAGATATGTCCAACATTTTTAATGTAAACACTGACAATGTACCATTTAAGTCATTCCACTATATTTGGTTGTTTTTTTGTGTGTGTTTGTTTCTTTTAGCTTCGCTATAGGAAGGATAAAATTCAGTCCAAACAAATACCCATCTTTCCAGTAGTCAGTGAAATCAAAGACCTCTCCAGTGGGTGTGCTGTTGCTGCTGTCATACACTATTATTGCCCTGGCCTGCTAAGACTTGAAGGTACCAACCATTATCATAACAATGCCCTGTAAGAGTGCTACCCACAAGCTTTGTAGTACTCTGTGTTTGTCAGTCTAATACTTTATTCTCCCTTCTATGTAAGACGTTTGTATGAAGGAGTCCATGTCTGTAGCTGACAGCTTGTACAACCTGCAGTTCATACATGAATTCTGTGACAGCTGTCTGAAGAGCTGCTGTCACCTGACCCTGGAGGACATGCTATACACATCTCAGGAGCTTCAGGTGCTGACATTCACACGCCTGATCATTAACAAAATTAACAAAAATATTTAATTATTGTATTGTCTTTTTAATGCTTGATTTATTGTGCATGATTTGTTTAGGTTAACTTGCTGAGCTTCCTAGCAGAATTGCTTTGCTGGTTTGAAGTACAAAAACCAGAATTTGTTCAGCCAGTTGACTCATTAGGTAAGTGCCACCAATTTTGCGGTTATGCCTAAATACTCCTACCAGTAAGTATTTGTACTTAGTATATGTTACAATGTTTTATTGGTTGTTTTCGTTTTCATTAGATGGATCCACACCAGCAACACCAAGTAGCTTGAGTGGTAACAGGTACAGGGCATCTCCAAATATGATTTTGTTTTTGTAGTCTGGTACATTTCTCAGATAAAGCAGTTGTTTGAATTGAAATATTGTTTGTTTGATTTGTAGTACCTCTCCTTCTATCTTCAAGAAGCCCTTTCTTCCCATCTCCTCCCCTGTGTCAGGTAAGCTGAAGATGGTGCGTTTCATTAGTCTTACAAAGTGGTTCATCTCTGTGTCTCCCTCAGTGCTCATCTTTTAGTTATGTATTGTGTTGTATTGTGTGTTTTGTTATTTTAAAGGAGATTTTTGAATTTTTCTTTTATATTTTTTCCATTTACTGTTGTGGTTGATCTGTGCATCCCTGTGTGGTGTGCATGCCTTTAAATGTTTGTGTGTTCCATTATACTCAGGATCTTTGACTCAGTCTACCTCAATGTCTCATATAGAAGGAGTTGGAAAGACATGGAGCAAGAAACCTCTCAGGTAGGGCCCATATATTAACTACAATTTAAACTCAGTGCGTACTATATGTTAATATGAATATTTTTTTGTAGTTACACTCGCTTTCTTTACTATTTAGCCGCCCCTTGTCAGCAGTATCCTTCAGCATTCCTTTTGGCCTGGACAGTGATGTGGACATTGTGATGGGAAATCCTGTGATAACCCGCTCTGTGAGCTCAGACCAACTCAACCCAGCAGGCCAAAACAGGAATAGGATGCCCTACACTCCACCTGACGACCTCAGCCATTTGCTTGGCAAACCTTCTGGGCCTAACGGCCCCCAGAGAGCTTCCTGGGCCACTCAGACTCCCAATATTCCAAAGTTGGCTGAGGAGAATGGCCTTGGAGTAAATGAAACAGGAGAGCTGCCAACTATTGAAGAGGCCCTTCAAATCATCCACAATGAAAGCAAAATGGAGCCGCGTTTACACCCTGATGGTGCTCCTGATGGCTTCTACCTCCACTCCCCTGATGATCCTGCTAGTTCTAGACATAACAGTAACTTAGCACCTATCAGCTGCTCAGCCCCAACACGCTCAGGAATGATGTACCGGCCCACAGGAGAGTCCAAGGAGCCCACTCGCACCAGAAACACCTCTGAATGTTCACGAGATGATGACTCTGTTCTGAGAGATGGCAGTGTTGATTCAGATGCATCAGAAGATATGCCTAAGGCGCAATCCACTCCAGCAACACCTGCTGCAGGTGCACACTCTGTTAAAAGTCATGGTAAAGAAGTACCAGACAGTGGTGTGAAGATGACCAGCTTTGCAGAACGCAAAAAGAAGCAGGTTATGGATTCTCCCAAAGCCAGTGACCCCCCTGCTCCTCAGATGACCACGTGGGCACAGAAGTCTGAAGAAAGCCCGAGCAAGAGCCCACAACTAAACAATGAAATGTCTGAGCTAGGGGTTCGGCTTGAAGAAAAGCGTAGGGCTATCGAAGCCCAGAAAAAACGCATTGAAGCCATTTTTGCAAAGCACCGGCAAAGACTGGGCAAGAGTGCCTTTTTGCAGTTAAAGAGAGACCAGCGTGAGGAGGAGGGCGAGGGGGAAGGAGGGGATGGCCAGTTCAGCACCTCATCCACAGAAGAAGATCTCTCTCGTTTAACGCTGGAGGAAAGGCTAGCTCGAATGGAGGAGGAAGATCAGCAGGAGCAAGACGAACAGCGCCCCTCTGTGGAGGATGACAGTGATGTAAAAGTAGGACTTAAGCTCAACAAACTGGCCAGTCAACCCAAAGAGAAGGCAGGTACACCAGGAGAGAAGGGCTCTGGGACACCTGGAGAGAAAATGGTGGCTCCACTGGGGGACTATAACAATGCTGTATCAAAACTGACTGCAGCTCTTAGCTCCCTACAAAGTGACATGCAGCGGCTCACTGAGCAGCAGAATCAGCTAATTACGAAGAAAGGTACTGCTCCCAGTAATAAATCCTGGGTTATTCCAGCCAGCCCTAAAACCTCCACCCCAGCTGCTCCTTCTGCACGTCTGTCACGGGAATCAACGCGAGATTTAAATTCAGCCTCATCCTCTCCATCTCCTTCCCGCAAATTATCAAACCACACCACGCCTCCAAAATCTCCTGTGGTCCATCGTAGAGCCCAATCTGTGCCCCCTAAAAGTCCCAAACATCACCAACACAGTCGTTCCTTGGACGTTAAGGTACCAACCCTGTCAAGGGTTCTCAACCCACCACAAAATGTTGACCGCATTCCCCACCTTCGTCGTGTAAATCCCTGGCAGTCACAGGTCCAGACTTCATCCTCATTTTCCATTGGTGACTCTGACCATTTTGATGAACTGCGCTCATCTGGACCAACTCCTGTTCCCACACCTACACTGACACCAATACAAACTCCCCGTCCTATAGCAGATGACACCCTGTCAGATGTAGGCTCCAATGACTATCAAAGTATATTTAGCATGGACCTGGAACCAGGGCCCTCACAAGGTCCTCTGGGAAAGAAGGAAGGGCCTGCAAGTGGAGCCTGCAGCTCTGGTGCTCCATCAGAGTGTTCCTTTGAGAGTGATGCCCCAGCAGTAGTTTTGAATGGCAAACGCAGTAGCTTGATCGAGATCTCGCTGTCTAGCCTGCAAGGAGATGGAGAGGAGGATGACCAAGTACCTGACGCTTTGTCTGACTCAATGAGTGACAGGACAGAGCCAGAGTTGAAAGGAGGGGTTGGTTTCTTTTTCAAGGTAAGTGACGGATTATTGTCATGTGCCATTCTGAAAAAAATGTATTCAGAAAAGTTAATAAAGTCTCGCATTTTTAAAATCTGTCTTTATTATTAGGATGACAAGGAGCGAACAGAGGATGAGATGGCTCAGCGAAGAGCAGCCTTGTTGGAGAAACAACAGAAGAGAGCAGAAGAAATGAAAAGACGCAAACTTGAGCAGGAAAAAGAAAAAGAATTGAAGTGAGAATTTATACATTTAATTGCATTCATAACAAAATAGAGACTTTAACATGTGATTCCTTACTTTAAAACCAGTCAGGTTGTTTTTATATTTTGTGGCCAAGCTTTTGTGACAAATAACACAATGGTTAGGATTTAATTTATTTCTGTACTGTATGGCAAGTAAATTGAGCAAATCATTACATCAATGTTTTCTTCATTGGTTTTGCAGTGTCAGTGTCACACATTGAAAAACCTGACACATTCACATTATCTCTGTATATCTTTAGTAAGCCCCAGTGGATGATCATCGAGGGCTGGGGCAACAAGAATGATGATAGACCCCAGACCCCAGGCAGCCCTCCAGCATCACGCACCCCACCAGTAGAGGGGACACCCCAGCGCAGAGGAGACTTCACTAGACAGGAGTATGAACGGAGACAGCAACTGAAGATTATGGAAGATTTGGACAAGGTGCTCAGACAGAAACCCACCACAGTCCGTGGTGTCAAGAAGCAGAGACCCAAGACTGTATTCAGAGATGACTCTGCGCTCTCTCATAGTCCTATTAAAGGCTTCATGGGTAAATAGTTTCCAACACCAGTTTTTACCTTTTTTATATTCTCCCTTCATGCACACACATGCTTTTGTTTTCTCAGTATAATTTCTTTCACCATGTTTTTTCCTCCATCTAGGCACCAGGCTGAACAAGGTGTACTCCCATTCCACCATGAACCTGTCTTCCATGGCTAATGACTCTGGAGGCTTGTCTGTCAGGAAATCTCCCAGGTAAGCTGCTCCATGATTTTGGCGAGAATTGTCCTAATAAATGCTTTCATGAAAGTTGAGAGGCACATAATTCTTCAGCATTAAACAGGATGATGATTGTTTAAGTCCCAGTGAAACGAAACATTATTTTATACCACATAAGTCTTTGGATATAAAGTAGAGCTGGACAAAATAATAATGATATCATCATATGACACTAAATTACAGTTGGAGTGTTGCTTTTATCTCAGTGATTTCGTGGAGTACAATGAAGAATTAATCTTCAGTATTGTTGGTATTTTTTTTATAATCTTTTCTGCCAACACCAAATGCCTTCCTAAAAATACTGTGAGGCTACAGATGTATTCAACAAGTAGGACTATGTGTTATGTGTAACTTTCTACAAACTATAGGTTTGCTTTGAGTCACTGCCACAACCTGTGGTAGCTGTTATCAGTGCTACCAGGGGCAAAGGTGCATGTCACATACAACAGTTACACACAACCTCAAGGTCTATGACTGACTTTCCTCATTAAACTTTTCTTTGCCTTCCTCCAGCCGCTCACACTCCCCCTCCCGGCTAATGTCACCAGGAAGAAGGAGCACCCAGAATGGAGAGAAGGACTGGGAGAATGGCTCCACTATTTCTTCCCCAGCCTCAATCCCAGAATACACAGGTCAGTGATAGGTTAAAAACTAAGAGATTATATAAAAATCATAATTTTGTTGGGTATCTGATATTTGGAAATGCTGTGTCTTCCAGGACCAAAGCTGTACAAGGAGCCTAGCTTTAAGTCCAACAAGTTCATCATCCATAATGCTATCACTCGCTGCTGCCTGGCTGGCAAGGTCAATGAACCACAGAAAAACAAGATTGTAGAGGTGAGCCATCCACTCGTGTCAGAGTCCAACAGAGTGTTCCACCCTAAGTAGGCTATAAGTGACTGTGATTTCTGTTGTCAGCTGTGCTTACCTTGTATTGTTTTTTCTTTCTCTTTTCTTCCTTCTTCAGGAAATGGAGAAGAGCACAGCCAACCACTTCCTCATCCTCTTTAGAGATAACAGTTGTCAGTTCAGAGCAGTTTACACCATGAACCCTGAAACCGAGGAGATGGTACGGCTCACAGGCATTGGCCCCCGCATCATCACACCAGAGATGGTCGAGTCCATTTACAAGTACACCTCTGACCGCAAGCAGTTCACTGTCATCCCGTCCAAAACCATGTCCATGAGTGTTGATGCTTTCACCATCCCCGGTCACTTTTGGCAAAAGCGCCCAGGAACTCCCAAGAAACTTGGCACCCCCAAATAAACATGTACCCAAGATGGATAGAGATATTTTAATTCAGGGAACCAACTCCCAGCTTGACTCTTATTGTCTCCTGTTTTGGCCAGTGTGGCACTTCAGATTGTTCATTACCAAGTTAGAATAGCAGTGGGCAGCATGACTGATAAGATTTTTGACCAACTATCAGCCTAGACCCTGGACCCTGGACCCTAAGAACAATCCAGTCAACCTTACATGCCAAGAGAAAGGGTCAACCACTCTCTCCTTCAGCTGATGTAGTTACAATAGTGTCTCTCTTGAGAGCTTCTGTTTGGCTCTGCCAAGGTCTACCTAGATTGTAAAATGTGATGTGAACTGATTCTGTCAGGATGAAGAATTCTTTCCTTTGCAACCTGCCTCCTCCTGCCTTGCCTTACCCTGCCCCTGGAGTCATTTACATGACTCTTAGGTAAGAAAAAGAGAGGATAACCACACTGCCTTTGCCCAGACAACAGTATTTTGGGCCAGAGTAGTTCCCACCCCTCTCACTTCTGCTTACTTTTCCTTTTGCTGCCTTTTCTTCTTCTTCTTCTTCCTCTTCCAGGGCTCTCTCTCTCCGCTCTGCTGAGACGAGAGACTCAGCTCTCAGTTCATAAAGGATTTCTCAGCTGAAAATTAATTGCAGGTAACTCTGCTCTCATATGAATGTAGGGCACACACTAACCACTCATCCCATTCAGGGGTGTTTTCTCTGGTTGGACCAGAAAACACAGTCATGGGTGGTTCCTTTGTGGGCTAGTGTCTACTCTGGTTGTCAGTGGGCTTGCATACCTAGAAACTGCCTGTGTCCCCACAGTTAGTGCACTCCACTCAGCTATAACTCTTCTTCGGCTGCAGACATCTGGATGTTTTTTATACTATTTTGACTTTTTTTTTTTTTTGCTGGACAAATCGCTTCAGCCTTTGAGAGCTAAAAGAAGAATGAAATTCATGTGACTTGTTCCTCTTAACTTGCTTTTTCATTTTCAGTATGTGATGAATTGAAATGTTACCTGAGCTTACCTTGAAAAACAGTACTGGAAACATGAAGGCGGGCTTTATCATATTCATCATTACTTGGATACAGCTCTGTGTGAAAAAGATAATCAATGCTGATTTAATATATACTGAATGCTGATTACTTTGATTTTTTTTGACAATGATTTGTAAAAAGTAAGTTGACCTTTGTAAGCTATGAATAAGCTAGCCTGCTGCTTAAGCATTAGTGAGATGTATGTTTGAGATGAGAATGGATGAATGAGAATGAATAGAAACTGACGAATGGCTGATAAGTGCTGAAACATTTTGTCTAGGGATTAAAAAATCCTTGAAGTCACAAGGAGTCTGTTTCCTATTATGTGATTCCCTGTTGTTTGTCCAGACATATAAACACTAGGTTTCTTAATGAAGGATAATTCTGGACTGTAGTAGCCCTCACCCACCCCACACAGTTTCTAGACTCCTTTTGTGTGAAACCGGGGGAATGTAAATCGCCAAACTGTTTTTTTTGTTCTTTTTTTGCCAGTGTGTCCATGCTATTAGGAAAATAAACACGTGACCCTGCAGTTGCTAGTGATCAGGCCAATGCTGCCACAAAATCTGTGAGAAATTGGCTCTCTTATCTTCCTTTGCAGTCTTAAGCACTACAACAGCTGCCATGGTGCAGATGTCTTCTTTTGAATCACTGACTGCCTCCAATAAATGTTGTGTTGTTTGGATGAGATTCAAATTCAGATGTGAAAAAAAAACTGTCGAGGAGCNTGTGTGTGTGTGTGTGTGTGTGTGTGTGGAGGAGTGCATATGAAATTAGTGAATGTCTGTATTTATGTGTAGTATGTGGTAGTTGAACACTATATTTTGATTCTGTGCAATTCTCCCCTAGAATTCCCTGTCTCACCCAGATGTGTATTTATTTGGTTTGCATTAGATTGTGCATTTGATGTTTAGTTTCAGGTTCTACTTATGTCCTTTTTTGGTTAAGGTGGTAAGTCGCTCATTCATTTCAAGTTGTCATAACATTTATGTTGTTTTTCTTTCTCTTCTGTCATCAAATCTGTGCCAGCACATTATGTATGTTCATTTCATAAATTGACTATCCTTCGCAACTGGACCAGACAAATTAAAATCCTTTTTAAATCATTATCACTTATGTTGTTTTTCATTCTCATGTTATTGTTTCCCCATTGTATTTTTTTTTCTTTTTTTTTTTGTAAATAAGTAATATTGATATGAAAAACAGTTTAAAAAAAAAAAAAAAAACCTCTGGCAAGCAGTGAGAAGGTGAAACTGTTATGTTTGTATTGAGACATTCAGTGATGGGTTTTGAGTACACAAATCCAAAAACCAAATTTCTTTATTCAGTTACATTTCTTTAAACAGTCCAGCTCTTTCTGATTTTATTAACTCTATGGTTGTGGTAATACTGTTAATAATAGGGCACAACATGACACAGGTTAAGTACTTATCCCCCCTTCAATGTTGACAAAATCCCCCCTCACTTTTTGAAGTCAACAGGGTTGTTAAAGAGAGTACACATTTACTGTTTGCAACAAACAAAAATTAAAGAGCACTGTTGGTTCTGGTTAGGTACAAAAATCAATTCAGCAAACTGTTGTCCCACTAGCGCTTGAAGATGCACTACTCTTATTTCAGCTGTGCTTGGTGTGCAGCATTTCAGTGAGTAAAGAGTTGCAGGGCAAATCTCCCAGAAGATGGCGCTGGTACAAATACTCTTCAACCTGCAAACTAATGCTACGCACTTCAGGCAGCCGGAGCAGCAACTGGCCAAACTTGTCAGAGTGTCCTGGATGACTGCGATGGGTGTGCTCCATCAGGGCTCTGTTCACCCTCTCTTGAGTTTGCTCCACCTGCACTCGACTCTGCACTGACTTCACATCTACACGGAAGATGCACGCACATGTCATCAATACTCAATATACAAGCTCAAAACCATTTATAGGAAAAATGCACCCAGTTTCCTTAGGCAACTAAGTCACCAATTTGATTAAATTGTTACATTTGATTTACATATATATAAAGCGTCTAATTACAAGGAAAACTTACCAGGGTTGAAGAGCACCAAGTATTTTAGACAAACAAACTCATGTCTATCAAAGTGGAGTGCCTTTAACTTAGACACAAGGTCCTGAGTCCGTGATACCAGGCTGCTCAATGTTGTTCCTGCCTGGGAGATGACAGTGGATACCTCAATCTGAATAAGAATGAGAGAATTAAAATTGATGTATATGTGCCGCTCAATTAACTATGTTGAATACAAATGCATTTTTGATGATTATAACACTGCATTTGGTGCAGTTATTGGTAAACTTCACCTGTTGTCCAGTGACCAGATATACGCAACCCTCTTTGCCGTAGGTCACCTGTCTACAGAGGTGGTCCAGAACCAGCAGCTCACTCCAACAGCTCTGCAGCAGCACCATCTGGTCCTCCACCTGTGGAAAGTTAAAAGTTTATCTAAATTTAATGCCTAATTAAAGATGATGAACCATGAACCCCTGTCAGCACCCATTATATAGCAAAATTCTATACACCTGCTTTACATAGCTAATGAAGAGATTTCAATTGCTGTGAAAAGTTTTAAGTAACATTGTGCCCCATGATTTCATGATGAATCACCTTGAGCTCTTTGAAAAGTGCACTGTTCCTGGCCCACTCCACCAGCCCAAACAGAGTTTGGTCAGCCATTTTGCACATGATGCTGAAAGTATTTAAGCGATCATGTTTGCCTCGGTTGGCCTGCTCTCTCTGCAGGCTGGCCAGGACCTTGGCACATAGCTGGCTCTCATCCTGCTCCCCCTCTAGGAGTTGGCTAAGGAAACTGGGTGTTAGTGTAGATGGTGAGGGAGTGACAAGGGTTTGGTCAGCAGCCTGTGTGAGAGGGATGGTTGAGCTTGGTGTTGAGCATGGGGATAATGCTGGTGTGCTTCTTGATCTGAATGAATTGTTGGGGTTTTGGTGAAATGGATAGTTTGCAGGAGCCGGGCTGTAGCTATATGGCATTTCCCCTTTCTCCTGGAAGTATACAGGGACAGTGTGGTGGTACAGTCCAGAGTAGGGTTGGGGAGGAGGAGTGATCACCCTGTCTGTGTTCACTGAGCAGTCCAGAGGCATGGGTGCACACGACTGCCCCATTCCAGAAGGAACCATGTGGGACTGATGAAAAACATCAGAAGACAATGGAGCATTTGTGTGACTGTCCTTAAGGTGAATGTCATTCAGAGCTGTGGGCCTGTGTGTTTGTGTAGTTTCCATTTTAATCCTGTAGGGAGCAGTATTTGCCTGGTAATACACCTTTTGCTGTTTCATCTGCCTGTCCCGTCGGTACAGAGGGCCAAATTTATTCCTGCCACCTCTCATACGATCTGCTCTTACTGCTGTTGAAAAAAAAACATGAAACAAATGTTAATGGTTTTGGTCACTTCCAGAGATTATTAGTATTAGAGAGCTGAAACTATGCCCAACACAGGTTCAAGGACCAGATTAGCTCTGCAATACAAAGTCATCATACATAAACTGGGTCAATACAGGCAATACTTGCACTGGTTTATGACTTCTTAGATAAATCATATAGCAGAAAAGAGCATGCACATCAGTGGAACATAAGGCATGTTTCAATGGAACAGAATCAGTGTCCATAGGCATGTATGTTTATATGTAGTGGACAGGAACTATTTACTGTACCTTCTCGCTTCATGCCCACTGCCAAACACTTTTGGAAGCGACAGGAAGGACAACGTTTCCTCTGGGAAAGGTTCATTGGGCAGCTCTGTCGTTCTGCACATGTGTAATGCTTGTTATTCTGCACTGAGCGTTTAAAGAAACCCTTGAGAGAAGAGAGAGTGAAATGCCATAAACCTGTAACTTTTATTCAAATCTGCAAATTATGAGACTATTCTGATTCGGAAAATATAAAATATGCACCATCATCGTCTCCAGTGTGGGTCACAGCTATGAATTTAAGATATACAAATGTACTACAGTATCTTGAGAGACTATTTTTAAGAAATGGACTATTCAGTTTACCTTGCAGCTCTCACAGGTGAGCAGTCCATAGTGGTATCCTGAAACTTTGTCTCCACACACAGGGCAGCTCTCCTCTGACACTGGTCTAGTGTCTGGCTCTGTCTTTAGCTCCTGAGCTGAGGAACGAGTCAAACACACAGTATGACACATAGTGTAGCTGATGAAGTTGACCTAAATGGTACTAGGTGAGATAAGTGCTGGTTGTTGTGTGGAGATTGTCATTGTCATGTACCATACTGCTCAAAGCACATAAACTACAGTATATGGCCATGCTGGATCAAGAGCAAATCATGCTTCTCTTTCCTGTTTCCATCTCTCTCCTCTATTGTTCTGTTTTAGTTTTAATTAAATAGATGTGATTCCAATGGCAAAGATATGCTCCCCTCTGCTTTATTTGTTTTGTTTGAGAATGATGAATGTTTGGCAGCAATACAGACAACATCATATTCCAGTTTTACACCAATGCAGTGAATAATTCAGGTCAGTTGGAAAATAGACTTTAAATTGATAATATGTACAGGAACATACTGTCATATTTAAGTACCAAGGGGTTTGAAAACTTGAGCAT
>JANJYP010088923.1:0-20890 GCA_024605115.1 Rastrelliger brachysoma | reverse complement strand
AATTATAAATGGATATGATTTTTTAAAATTAATTTTGCATGCTTATCCATCCATCAGAGCTTGTAACACTTTGGATTCACCGACTGATGTACATGCGGGACAGAGAAAAAGAAGATCTGTCTTTTATGTTATGCTAACTTTGTGCAATATACCCCCCACCTCTATCCATGAGGAAACCAAACTAAACAAGAAATGACAGAAGACAATTGAAATCAGCCACTTTCTTTGTCTTCATGCATGACTTCTCATGAGCAAATACTCATCTGGTAAGGATTGCTTTGAAATAAATTTAAATACATAATTTGAACATTAAAAAAGCAAAGCCCAAGAAAGAATACACTGTGCAAGAAAACAATAGTCTCCTATACACAGTTTGGATTGTCGCTGTTTTAGGTTTGTTCTTGTGGCAGATGCATCTGCCCAAAACTGGTAGTGAAGTAGGGTTAGGAAGGAAAAGGGTTCATCCATTTTGTTTTAATCAGGGAGAGAGAGAGAGAGAGAGAGAGAGAGAGAGAGAGAGAGANGAGAGAGATATGTGAATAAGAAAACAACAAATTACTCCTTTGGAGATGCTCTCATAGTAATGTTCTTTTGTCTTCTTTTTTTAATGCTTTATTTTCTCTCATCAGCATTGTTAAACAAATTCACCATGGCCACATACAATCCCTTTCAGCTTTTGTTTACCATAAACAACATGATAGGCATCACAGAGGAAAAAGCCCTGGGGCAGGAGAGTGTAGGGTTAACAAAGACCAAACCACTCCAAATGTTGCTTAAATTACGACTAAATGACCTGCTGAATACCTGTATGTCTAACAACCCTAGTACAGATGTTGTTTTAATTAACTGGGTGTGCACATAGTTCTTTGAAGAGCATGTGACACTGTATGATAATAAATATATTGTTCATAAGTCATATTAAAGTTTTTCATATCCATAATGATTTTTTTCATGATTCTCGTGATTCCTCTGGCAAGTGGAAATCTGCCAAAATGTCCAGTAACAAATGCATGAAATTTATAAACTAGACCCCGCCATACAGTGTGTGTTCAGCTGTGCTGTAGGCCATCGCGTGACTGGCGAGAGTGCTACAGGGAAACTGATTGACAGGCTGACTTTGTGGATGCTCATTGTAGTCAACCGAAATTTACCATAAGTTGTATCTCTGTGAGAATCCCATCAGCCTGAGCCTCCTTATCTCTCAGAGTGAGTGGCAGTCGGCCCTGAGGCGAACCAGGAAGAACACTACACCTCTGCATGACTCACTGAACTGAAAACGCTGATTTACCAACCAAAGGGTTAACAGTGAGCATTTACACTTATGAAGATGATGGAGGATATATTTTATGTATGTAAACATACAATGAGGTTAGTCACCTTGACATTAATGGCATTCTTGAGAGACAAATCTAAATAAAAATCTCTTTTGGAGCTGTGTTTATAATTTTAAAACACCTGCAAGCTGTAGACTTTCAGTACAGTTTACCACAAACATTAAGCAGGGAGCTACTTAGGACTAATGACACATAGAGCTGCATGCTGTATGTTCACTGCTACACTGCAAGTTTAGTAAATAAACTCATGACCTGAAGAAATCCTTCCATCTATTTTTCATTTCTAATATGTTATAACTCTGTGTCTCTCCAAAGGCTAATACTCACTANGAAGAAATCCTTCCATCTATTTTTCATTTCTAATATTGTTATAACTCTGTGTCTCTCCAAAGGCTAATACTCTGAAATGTGCCCACTATGGTGCCATAATATTTCTACAGCTATGCTTTGATATGTGGAGTTATGCTATTTGGATTTTTCTGTTTTAACTCTTTTGATACTCAAGAAATGGGAAGATAATTTCCCACCTGGAGGTTATGAGTTTATGAAATGTGTGAAATTCTGAACAACCATAAGATAATAAGTGACATATTCACAAGTCATTGCTTTCTTGGGGTCAAACTAGGGTTAGCGTTAGTCACAGGTATGTTTACTCATGACTGAATCTGTTCAAGCGTGCAGTATTACCATCATTATGATTCAACTATATCTGTTTTAATTACAAAAAACTAGAGGTTAGTGTAACAGGTGTTGACAGAATACAGTGGTAAGCTAAGCCAGACAGTTCCCACTGAAAATGAGCTGGGCTGGTGTAAAGCCAAAACCTGAGCAGGGCGGTAAGATGGAGGAAGGATGAAAATGATCTATGCCCCAGGGGCCTGCTGCTGCCATCTATGACTTATTCACTCACAGCAATTAACCAGCCCTGGATTCAGCAGCAGGAGTCACATTCTTCATTCGCTCTTTAGTNGAGAGAGAGAGAGAGAGAGAGAGAGAGAGAGAGAGAGAGAGAGAGAGAGAGAGAGAGACCGCAAAACACTGCGACATGTCAAAACTAGACCTGCTTCTAACTAAGGGAGAGCAGTTGAAAGGGACATTGAGTAACATGCACGCCTGGCTTCTCTTTAATCAGAGTAGAGCCACTGCTTCTTCTTCATGGACTCCCAGGGTGAAGATAATTTATTACAAAGCTATAAATACAATAACACTTCTGTAAAATTTGCATTTAACTTAAAAGCACTTTTTAACTGCTGTTGTTTTAGTCAGTTGTGATCATTATTATTATCATCATAAAGTAATCTGAAAGGATGTTCTTTTTTTCAAACACTTGAAAGTACATGCTTAAAATGAAAGTTGTCTGGGCCCTCTAAGGCATCCAAGGCATAGCATTTTTGACCTAGACAAGTAATGTATTATATGAATGTATTATTATTCAATTTTGTCAATTTATTCATGTTGTTTCTCTTCTCTAGTCAGTTTCTAGCTAACTTTTATTTTTGCACAATTTTGAGAAAGAGTGGAAAGAGAGCTGGGCATAAATGGCCTATTATTTTGTTTGTTGTGCTGTTTTATCCAATGCTATTTTGAGCTTGTTTATCATTGTTTCCTCCTTGGGTACCTGGATATTTCTTATCCTCACTCTAGATCACAAATAAACTGATATTTAATGTGTAGTCAAGAGACACATACTGACTATTCATGGGCACAACAACACAGAGTCTGTTGGGTGAATAAAGATAGTGATATTACTGAAATTTGCTGATTGGAATCATGTTGCTCAACTTCTGGATATGTTTAAGAAATTTTTGTTATTCTCTTTCATATCAAAACAATTAATGTCCTGTAATGAATGGTGGGACTCACATGTTTTAATATAGCAACTTTAGGACCAATATTGTAACTATTAGTACTGTAGTCAGGAATTAAAGGCAATTTTAGTCATACAGTACATTTGTGTTCTTCTCGACCATATTGTGTACAGTTTTGACCATGTCATGTTCAATAACGGCATAACGTTTGTGTTTAAAATGGTTTTTGATTTGTAAGAATAAGCTGTAAACATTTTTCCCTGTATAGGCATGGTTTCTATTGACTATTTTGATCTATTATGATAGCCAACAAGAACTGAAAGGAACATATATCCCTTCTCTGTGGTGTTGCTTATAGCATGTTTTATTAACAAACATAAAGGAAACTCTAATGAACATTTGAGCCCCACACAGCTTTGTGCTGCACAGAAAAATTGACAGATTAAGCTGAGCGATAGCATTTCAGTGTGAAACTAAATAAAATCTTCCTCACACATCTTCAGAAAGAACTGCACCCAGCACAAATCATCTGTCTAACACCTTTGTATTCTTTGACAAGGTCAGCATTCTGCCCTGCAGGCAGGGAAAGTAATTCTATCACTTTACCACTGTCATTAAGGACCAACAGCGCAGAATGTGGTGAGAATGAGGTGATTATTTAATTTTACAATCACAATTTCACTGTAAATCATATAAAACCTGACAGAAACAGACTGAATCAGTGTCACCAGTGTCCAAGCTGCTAATACAGACACTACATCTTCACCCAGACCAAACTGTTTACCACTTGTACAGGTTATAATGATGATTAGTGATGATTAGTTTAGAGAAATCATTTGAAAAAATATGGACTTGATGTGACATATGTTGTTTATTCATAATTTGTTTCCTTTTCTTTTTAATTTTCTGCTGTATAAAAATAACACCTTGTTTCAATACATTTGATTCAATTTTTAAACATGATTGTGTTAAAAATGGGATCTTACTATTAGAATTTTATGTTTAAGATTAAAGATTTATGACATAAAACATAAGGTCACCCAGAGGGATAATAATTACAGGATGGTGATATTTTAAACTAAAAATATATTTTTTAAGTGGATCCTGACATATCAGTGTGTTGACATGATTAGTAAGCCTCTGCTTTTTCAGATGCTTTGATGAGAGCTTCATGGTGTTGACATTGATGAATCTATAAGCACATCACTGCAGGCCAGCTATGAAATGTCACTCTGTGTTGAATCTCTGGCATGATTCATCTCCCTCCCTCTGTCTCTCTCTCCCTAATAGATAATATACAGAAATGTCAGAAAGAAGAGAGGATCTTACTATGACAAAGTCATGCCATTTTAAGATTTTCACGGTTGGGTTTAGTCATTAGTCTTGAAGACATTATGACCATCTACATGCTTGGGATGGGTGAAGAATTAAGCAAAATGTGAATGAGCAAAGATTCACTGAAAAAGTGCTAAGTTTACTGTGACTCACTGAGAACTGCAAGACTAAAAAGAATGTTTTGATAATAGGACCTTGTTATCTTAAAAAGGCAGCTTTAAAAATTGGACATTTAGTTGCTCAGATGTTTTTTCTATAATGAGCATCATTTGTGTAATACTACATTACCCACAATAACAGGTCAGATGTCTGGGAGCATATGAGTATGTGGTTTTATGCCTTTGTTCTCTAAATGCCAACTAGTTCAAGGTACTAGGAATTCATTTGACTTTGTTAGAACACAATTAGTAGAGGTGTGCCCCAGGGCTCAGTCCTATGTCTTCTTTTATTTATATTTCATTAGACCAAATAATGCACAACAATAAAACTGCCTATTATAATTATGACCTAGCCCTAGCTTGAACATGCAAAAGTACAGTCTGAAAATAAGAACACCTTGAAAAGTTAATCAAAAAGTGTGTTACGGTGTTAAAAATGAAGCAAAAAAAGAAAACCAGGCAAATAAAAATAAAATGTACTGCATCTTCATCAAAAACACATAACCTTATATTTACAGTTAGAAGCTAATTAGTTAAAATATATAAAAGTGTGCCTTAAATGCAGACTTAATGAGAAGAAAAGATTTCAGTTTGTTTTACACTTGCTATCTAGTAAGCCTCATCATAAGAACATTTACTCTTGCATGTTGCGACAGATGTTCACAGGATGTCATGTATCTGACAATGTGATACATGCACATGAGTTCACAAATGCTGTAAAGGACAAAGCAGTTAGCTTTTCACCATTTTAACAATTTTTATAACAAAGTGGGAGCTGGTGGCAGGTGCAGAAAATCAATATTTCACTGGAGATAAAAAATAACTGGATGAGGTATCAAATCTTCATTTAAAATCTATAAAGGGAAACTGAGGATGTATTTAGCCAGAAAGCCACACACATGCATCATATCTGATTATGTGTACTTCATAATCATCACAAGAGAAAAATATTGTTTTTGAAATTAAGGAAAGAATGTAAACTGCTCTCCCTACATCCCCTTTGGGTCATTTCATATTGAAACTCATGAGAACATGAGGCCCTTGGCTAATTAGCTGTACAGAGCACACAGACGGGAACACTTGCTATTTCTTGCCTGTGAATGAAAACTGAGTCGAAGAGTAAAAGCCTAAGGTTAGGATGTCAGGGTCTGCCATGACATCCTCACTGGTGTTCTAGTAAACAACCACTCACGGCACTCATCATTTCCTCTCACTTTGCATACTGTATCTTTCTGCCCCATACCTTTTTTTTTATATGTTTTTTCTTTTATCTCTCTAATCTCTCCATTCTACATCTTCTCTACATCTTCATGTGAGGCCTGAGGTTTACCATGGTCATGAAGCCTTTGCAAATCTGTGACTTGGGGGTTTCTGGTCTCAAGGGCCCAACATGTGTCTAATTCAATTCAAAAGAGCTGCAGGGGTTGAACCCCACAGCCTCCTGCTAAATAATGAGTGGCCAGTGTTGCCAGACAGAGAGACCAGACAGGCCTGTCTCTCTCTATCTCTATTAAATGTCATACTGTTAAGTACATTGACCAAAGGCTACTGGACTCATTGTGTGTGTGTGTGTGTGTGTGTGTGTGTGTGTNGTGTGTGTGTGTGTGTGTGTGTGTGTGTGTGCGTGTGTGTGTGCGCCTGTGTGTGCGTGTGTGTGCATGTGTGTGTGCTACTGTCTGGTTGCTTATCTACTTGCTTTCTTCCTAGTTTTGGTACAAGTGTCATTCTTTCAATTAGGTAATTTAAGTCTGAATTACACTCAGTCAACATTCATACTGACTATAGTGTGCATTTCCTTACAACAACTTTTAAATACTCAAGGCACAGATGTTCAGTCTCTGCAACAGCCAAAGAGTGTATCCCAGTGGAAGTTTCCTTGAACATGACATCCACAAATGTCCAAATTCACATATACTGAGACATGACTCTGGTACTAAAATAGCAGCTATTCATAAATGACACAAACATCATCAAAACAAAGGCTGGAATATATCCAAGATCATGTCACTAAAGAAATATGGAGAGATATATTTTTCATGTTGAGAGCAATTGTTGGTGACAATCAGTATAAGTGCAACAGGTTACATTTTTAAAGTATAAAGGGGAGTTAATTAAAGGTGTCAGACAGAGACAGGGCACTGAGAGGTAGGGCTGTCAGATGGTTGACAGGTATTTGCAACATGATTTTTTTCAGGCACTTGGACATTTTAAAAGCGGAATTGAATGCAGCTCATTAACACGCCACCTTAATAAGGACTCTTATGGAAGCGATCAGGAGCTGCTCAGACTAGTTCTGAGGTTGGGATGCTGTCACTCCCACTTTTGTGGAGGAGGTGTGCATTTATGTGTTATGCTGCTACATGTGGTATTAAATGTTGCGCTGCTGTGGTCTATGGTCTTTTTCATTTGCTGTGAACTAAACTCACCTTACTTATGCTTAGTTTTTCCTGCATTTCATTTAAAAAGACTCCCAGATCCTATAGCCTCCTTTTTTTCTTTCACAACAAGGAAACAATCTAGAGCCATTGTGGATGTAGCCTGAAGGTTAGATAAGTACAGTTAGAACCAAAATTGTTGGCCTTAGTCCTTCACATGGTTCATGGAAACAAAACGAGTGCATAAATTAAAAAAAAAAATCTTAACCATAGCACCATCTAGCATGGCTCTTAGCCCATTATGTTGTTAAGGAGAAAAATATGTTTTCTTCTTTGGCAGCTGCTGTTTGTGTGCTGCCCTTTCACTGTTTGTTTAGTTTAAAATTAATCTATGCCACATAATATATCACTTAACAGTTTCACACTCACACAAGTATTAATGCATATCATCTTCCACATTGAACAATGATTTACACTTAACCCTGCTTTAAATACTCCATTCCTACTGTAAAAGCTGGTGATGGAAAACCATTAAAACAATTGTGCACACATATACACACTTACAATCCTTTCATATGTATAATGGAATCAAGGAAGTTATCATCACTCTATCACTAGTCAATGACGAATACCTTGTGCATGAGTCAGAATAAGGTAGTTTTCCAAAACTAACAATTTCAACATCACTTTTCATTATTAAAAATATGATTCAGGTGTTTAGATCATGTTAAGCAATTTTGTCAAGATCAAAATGATCTTCTGAACCCACACCACCACATTATCGTCCCCTCCAAGCAGCTCTATACTGTAGCTTCACACTCGTCAACACCCGATTTTCTAACCGCCTTCTTTTTCTCACATATTCTCCACCTACCACATCATCCCCTGAGGGGCTCTTCCACTTGTTGCTGTAGTATGAAAATTTGGCCTATGTGTTTCCAATAAATCTTCTAGAGTAATGATGCCTTAGCCAGGTGATTCATGAGCACGCTGACAGGTTAAATTGCTGGTGTGAATCTCTGGCACGGCATGAGTCGGTCTGGGCCGCCCTTTCTGCCTTCAGGCATGCAGGGTAGAGAGGAGAAGGGAGGAGCTGGGCTGGAGCTACAGGTTTAACCCTGTCACCTGCACTCTGATATCTGACCTGCTGCAATGCTCACTGGAGACTGAGTCAAATCAAATGTGCATACGTGTGTGTGTGTGTGTATTCACATGTGTGCGAGCAGCCAATCACAGTAGACATATGTGTAACTTTAAAGTCTGTTGTGTGTATTGTCATCACTGTACCCCAATGCAGAGAGACTTGTCTGCATGTTACTTAGTAGCTTGGGTTACATGTGCTCCTGATTTTGAACATTGATGCAATCTTGAGTAGTATCATATAAAGTTACATTTCACACTGATATGTTTATATTAACAATGGGAACATTGCAGGAAAAGTGAGAATTTTTACTTAACCCTAGTTAATCCCAGTGATAGAACGCTGCTGTTTTAACATAAAATATGTTAATGCAGCAGCAGTAGGCAACTGTTTTCAAGTAAAAGTTAAATGCATTTCCTTCCTCATGGCATTGGTAGATGTATTTGGAATATTTCTGGACTTGTTTTGTTTATATTCACGTTTGCTAGTTGGCAGTCTGCGTTGAATTTTTCTTTGAACTATCTATCAATGGAATTGTTGCTGTTAACAGGAATGTATTATTGCCATACTAGCAGGGTGCTAGATACAGACAACAATGAAGAAAAAACACTTATAGCTCACTCACAGCTACAATAGTAACCATAGTCTTAATGTTAGAGGATGGTCATAGTTAGGTTTTTTTTTTGTTTTGTTTTTTTTTTAATTCTCCCCTTACTCCTACATTCATTTGGAATTGGGGAAACACAGTAGTCTCTTGGTGCAAAGTTCATAGTTTACACTGTTTGGCACAGATTGGGTTAAGTCATCCACCCAAATCACCACATCCAAATGAGAAAATTTGTCAACATAAACACCACTCTGATAACTCCTCATGTAGGTCATAATTTCTGTGGCTGCTAGATGTCACTCAAGTGTAACTACAAGAACATTAATGAGTGACTGACATTACAACCTACTGTGTAACTTCTTTGGGAGGGCATTTTCATAATTTGCTAACATATCTTCTGTAAATATCATTCAAGCAATCATCACTACATGTGTTTACACACAAATAAAGTTCTTCTGCCCCAACACACACTCATACACAAGGAAGACTTAAGCTCACAAGAAAGCATTTTTTTATTATTTAAATTTTGTTGAAAATTTACCTGACCCCACGTTTATGCTCACACACCTGCCTTTTGCTGTTTTACAACTACTGGTGACGTCACAAAAGCATGGGGTTTCACGCTCTGCTGGCCTGAGCCTTTGTTTACATGTAATAAATTGATGTGAAAATCATAGTCAGATGAGCTCTAGCCATTTGGAAGCCATTAGGGCAAACACTTACAATGAGGTGGCTTTACAACCTCATAAGTGTCTCTTTGGTTGCACATTTAATGACCCCTGCTGTGTAAATCAGTCTTACGGCTGTTAGGAAAAGGTTTCTGTGGGAAGAGTGGCAGGGACTGAGTGATATAGTGTGTCAGAGCCATAGCAGGAGTTTTGTCAAAATTGTTTGATGTACAAAGGAAATGTAGGCTGGATTGAAACTGCTTCTGTAATTTTTGCAAGACAAAAACTTTCCAGTGTGTATTGTGAAAAATGAAAAGAGTAGATGGAGAGATCATAACATGTCATATTTATAGACTGGCATAGTAACAAGCTGTTACTGAAAGTTCAAATCGAACCTGACTTTTAAGACATCACAGTTACCTAAAAATGATTAACCCTTTAAGTTTGCATTTCTAAATAGTTGCACAGTGATATGATGCTACCAGATTAGGTCAAGAGTTAAACGAAATTCAATAATTTTAGCAGTCTCTAATGACATTCTAAAAATGCCAGAGTAATGGCAATAGTGTAAAACAAAAGTTTGCAGTTTACTAGTTAGCAGTTTGGAAAGTGGTCCCAGTCAGTGCAATGTTTGCATTAACTTCCTGAAAGGAGTCAAAGAGAAGATTTTAGAATTGAAGGAGCTGCATTTGTGACAGAAGAACAAAAAGACTCTTATTGTTAAATCCACCATTTCCCCCTCATATTTTTCCAATTACCGTTTGTTCAGAAGGATTTCAAGCTCACACTAAAAACATGTTTCCACTAAAATGCTTCTCCTACCTCCCCTGTGTCTCCCCCTTCCCTAACATCCACTTTTCTCTACAGTATGATATGATGTCTGGTTCCGTCTATGCCAACCCCCCGCTCCACCTACACCCCCCACCCCTCTGTCTCAACTACCTAAAATGTACTCACAACAGCGTTAGAGACTTCAATCCCTTTAGGGGTTCTTGTGGTCCATGTTCCCAGAGAGTAACAGAGACTTAACAGAGATGTGCTGGAACAAATGACAGAGGCAGACTCTGCAGGCAAGCCATCAGATACGCAGATGGGCACAGATCAAGGAATTGAGAAAATTATGGAGATCTCCAGTACTACCACAGTGGTGTAGCAACGTGGCTTTTGGTTGCCATGCCACCATGACTGCTGTCGCCCACAAAATGTGAAGATTTTTCTATGTCTGGCAAGGAAGAAGTCTGAAGTCAAATCTTGACATACATAAATGTCATGAATGTATTTGGTTCTGCTAAAACAGATCACACCGACATAATGGCTGCGCAATTGAACTGAGGTTGTATGTCAATCTTTCAATGTGCAAATCAATAGCATACTTTATCTCATTATAATGATGAAGTGAAAATTCCAACTTGTGTGACTCACTTGACAATGACAATCTGTAAAAAGAAGTGTTGACTTCTACCAATAAATTTCGAACACACCCATGCAAAAAACTTTTATAGTCTGAAACAGACTTACTCATCCACTGTCAAATAGCATCTGCCCCACATGACACACTGCAAAAAATGCTCCATTTGAAATAGGAGAAAAAAATCCCTAAAATGAGGTTAAAACTGTATTTCAAGCCAAAAATCTGCCAGTGGGGTAAGCTTTTTTTCTTGGTATGAATTTTGCCACTTGTATTTTTAAAACTAGGTCATGTATTCTTGATTTGAGAAAATATTCTCCGAAAATGAATGCATATGTCTTAAAATAAGGAAATGACCTGGAAGCTCAGAAAATTGCAGAAAATGTGAGTTAATTTCTAGATCATTTGTTTCAAAATAAGATGCAAATTCATCCACTAACAAAATATTTGTTCTATCAGTGCTTAAAACTAGAAAAATCCCAGTTTAATTTCCTCAAAACGGGTAAATTTCCCTTTCTTGAAAATGACTTTTTGCAGTGCACTCGATCTAGATGACATTCAACTACTGCCAACATTTTCAGTCATCTGTACTCACGCTTCTGTATCTGTCATTGATTCTAACTGCATGATAGCATAATCAAACTTGTAAAAATAGCATCAGAGTAAAGGGGAAACCATAAAAAATGCATACACACTTAGCTTAGTGTGTGTTCTTCTCCTTCCGATCCTTTAATCTCTGTGAACTTTGGAGGCAACGAGGCCACAGTAAGAAGCAGCTTGGGACAAAGAGAGAACGAGAGGAGTGAAGAGGGAGAAAGAGAGAAACCACAGCCACCACATAACTGTCAAAAACCAGAGACTCTTGTCCAACATTTAAACATCAGAGCTCTGCTTGGAGACTAAATGGGGTGACAGTTGAAAGGAAGCTGGGGTGGTGAATTGTGAGTCAGAGTTCTTTGTTCCTTCCTCCCAGGAGGTAAGCAGACACATTGCACATTAAAAGAGAATGAGGCTTTTTCTACTGTGTTTTGTTATTTGTTTCCACATTTGAGAGAAAAAAAAAAGTTTTGTGGTGAGCAAGGAGATTGAGACTAAACAGAGTTGAGTGTCAGATAGTCAAGAGTGTGACAAACAAGCAACACATTTTTTTAAATGTGGGAGCAGAGTCTTATCAAATCATTTAATTGCAGAATAGTTGGTTTGCTTGGTTATTTCTGCAGAGATAGGGTGTAGCAGAAATTTTCTTCACACTCCACCATGTGTAATTTTAATTTTAAAAATGTTTTTTGTGATAATGATCCATTGCAATTGATAAAATTGCATGCTTTCTAAAAAAAGCTTGAAATTAAGTTGTTTGGAATGTTTTGGGGTTTGCCAGCTTGTTTAAACTCAACACTCCCACCACAGCTGCAGTCTTGTCTATTTTATTAATTATTTCTCTTGCAGTTGCTTCATCCTTCTTCCATGAATGATGCTGTTTATGTCCTCCTTCTCATGGTTTTCATGCCTTTTCCAAACCCTCATCCCCATCTTCCCACTCTTCCTTGCATCAATCTTCACACTAATTTTTATATAACAACCCCCAGCTTTGGTGAAGCCGATGAGGAATTAAGTCTCTAGATTTTACATGATGTGACAAAAGACAATCTGCGCCATTTGTTATAAGATATATAAAGTACTTAGCTTGACATAATGATTTATATCAGATGAAACATACAAAATCTATTACTGTGCAAACATTTTTCATTTCAAAAGTTTACATCTTAAAAGAAATAAGACATTTTCATCTTTACTATAAAGTCAATTGTCAGGATATGTTTTCTGGAACACTTGTGTAAGATGCCTGCTGAACAGCAACATGCTCAAAACATTCAATCATTCTGCATATAAAACTCAAGCATTCATCTGAAAGCATGAACAAAAATACATTCTTGAGTGGAGTGAGATTTCAATAAAGTAGAGGTGATAATTATTCTGAATACTTTAAGAATATTAAAGGGTCAAAGTAAAATGAGCTCAAACGTATTGTGAGGAAAAGACACTTTGTGCCAGACTTGTTATTCAATTTCCCTGCTTTTCTATATCTGTTTTTCACCCAGGGTCCAGAGGGAAAGTTTTTGTTGGAACTGGACTTTGGGGTCAGATTCAGCCCCTCCCCTGCCTCAGGCTGAAAACGTGACCTGTGACACCAGAGCTCTTCTTCTGCACTGAACTTATTGTCTTGTTGCCTAATTAGATATCACCTGCCTGGCCACCATAAACATTCAAATCTCCTTAGCGATCACCTCAGCAGTTTTACAGGTCGTTTTGCAATATGGTAGAAGAAAAAACTGCAAGGATGGTGAACATATATGTGCTTAGTTTGTCCCTGAAACACAAGCTGATTAAAAACTGACATCATTCTATGATGAGCAAAGATATATAGTAAATGGCAGATTTCTTACAAATGTCTGTCTCAACCAGTACTTAACCATTTCATGATGACCAGGTCAGCACACTAGTGAACACAATGCACAAAGTGTGCTGCTCTGGAATGAGCATGTACTGTAGCTTGGTGGGTAAGTTTGGAATCCCAAGATGACCTATGAGTACCATAAAATATGCTACTCAGTGTACAAATGAATTATGGCATTCAGTATTCTGTATTATAAGATATATATATATTTTATTTAACTGCTATTTGGTAAACACCAGTTATGGTTTGTCATCACACGGATTTTATGTACAGTATACAGTTGTCACAGACAAAATAGCACATTTGTAAGTTCATCTAAAAAAATTCCTAACAAACATATTCATTCAGTTCTCCCTGCACATTTACAACATATTTTAGTACTGAGAAAACAAATGAATGAATGCTTAAATACAACATAAAATAAAAAAAAATATTGGGTTTGGGTGCTCCAGTTGAAAATGCTTGTTTGTGACCACAAGAGGAACATGTGTGCACATGATGTGTATGCTTACAAGAGCACATGCATGCACATGCAAACACAGATCTACAAAAGTGTACTTATATACTGTACATGGATACATTAAAAGAACAAGAACAGTAGAGAATGAGAGCAAAGCCACATGCTGGCACTTCTCCCTGAAATTCCATGTGTTGTATCATTGTTTGACAAATTGTTCCACCTATAGTAAACATGGCTTTCAACAGTTAGGACCCAAATGAGACCCTCACACACTACAAAAGATCTTACATCCTATGTTGAATTTTGTTTGCTCTTTCCCTGTCACACCCACCTTCCTTCCATTCTCTCTTGCATGGTCTCAATTTGTGTTTTTTTTGTTTTTTTGGAGGTTTTTTCCTCTTCAAAACACATAATAAACAGTGACATAAAGGCTAAATTCTCAATTCATATCATTTTACCCATGATAATGAGCCACATTTCCACCACCAAACAGAACATCTGTGAATGTCTGATGAGTGTCTTCTTTGAAGGAATGGAGAATATTGAAATGCTTTAAACTGACAGCATGGGCATCATTATGTCATGTAAACAGGCCTGGCATCAAAGGATCCAACATCACGCAGCCTTGTGGTTCAGCCATGGTCTAAGCAATGAGGCCAGGGCTGTGACTCTGTTATTTTGTTGCTCTTGTATTGTATTATATAGGCCACACTGGGATATTTTCCATAGGGTTTTACAACAGAGCCCACACATGTCAGAGCTGATCTTCTGACTGCTGATTAGGACTTTTCTCAAGTTGCTACCAAACTTGCAGAACAACAGCAATTTTATTCATTTATTTATTTAGTTACATGCTTACTATTGATGCTATGCCACACTGAAATCAACTAATATCCAAAAAAAAGAGGCACCTGCATTGAGTAGAAATACAACTGCGGCAATAAAATCATACAAAGTAATAAAAATCTTGCAAAAGAAAGCAATAGTCCAAAGTAGTCCATCATTTTATATATGTGCCATGTACTACATATAACATACACCCTTCAAAATCAACTTTTTTTTCTTTCTTTCTCTCTTTTTTTTCCAAATAAGTATATGTAATTATGCATATATAAATATATATTAACAAGCAACATGAGATGTAGTCCCTCCCTGGGTAAGACTGTAACTGAACTAAAGTAATTACACAACACAATACAGTATACACATACATACATACATACATACATACATACATACATACATACNACATACATACATACATACATACATACATACATACATACATACATACATACATACATACATACATACATTTGTGTAGGTGTGTATGCATTGGTTTTCTGAAATGTATGTAGGTGTATGGATGTATTTTATGTGTATATGTTAAAATATGTGGGAATATTACACTGGTTCAGACACAGTAGTCCCACAGTGTGTCTAGACTGGTGATTAGGGAGAACTCTGGTCATATTATGTGACCTCCACATATATGAGCATACATGAATGTATGTTATAATGTTATAATTTGAATATGTTTTGCCACAATAAAAAAGACTATAAGTATATTGAATATATCTCAAAGAGAGAGAAATTAAAAATGAAAAGAATATCAAATTGTTGCAAAGCACACTTTAAAGAATTTTCTGTATATCATTTAACACAACATCTGTCTGTGTTATAGTAACATCATGTTGCCTTTCACACCAGCTAATGTTGGGTGTTATTGGGATCTGTCTGCACTGCTGTATAATGTGGTAACTTGGTTACATATAAACTGTAAACATTTTAAACAAAATGTATTATTGCTTTGACTGCATTCATACTTGTGCAGGAATAACTCAACATTATGCAGTAATGCTTTTCAAGTAACGTTTACACACATATTGAACTCACTATGTTATTACATCCCGTCATTCAAACAATTTGTTGTTAAGGTACACAGTGTTAACAATCTGAAATTACACTTCTCGAAATAAAACCCAAGAGAACTATTTCCAACATACAGACCTTGGAGAAACCATTGTCTAACTCACTTTCACTTCTAGACCTCAGTCTGGTTTTAAACACACAACAAAACAAGCTGCCAAGGTTTTACAAGACTCATACTGTGCTATCAGGCCCCACACAAAATGCAGAAAGACTGGAACCAATATGTTGTTAATGGCAACGTCAGTCCACAACAGGTAGGTGGAGTAACACCTACACATAAACAAAACGTCAGCTTTTTACTGAACCTATAGAAAATCATAGAAACAGAACCGTACAATGTAATTCAGTGAAAATCACAGCTGAGAAAAATGAAAAGGCACCCTGGGACGATTACATGTGTTGAGTGTAACATTATTTTTGCCTCCAGAAATAGTGTGTGATGCATTTGAGTGTAAATGTGACTTGGTTTGTCTGGAGGCCTCTAACACTCTCTTTACGCCCTTTACTCTGATAGGTTGCAGCCTCAGGGCATGTTACAGTCACCAGGTGAGGGCCAGATGGATCTAAGCAATGAGCGCTCTCTCTTTCTCTCTGGCTCCAGGTTTAATTACAGTCACAGGGTATCGGCCTAGTTGAGACAAAACAAAGCAAGTAGAAGTATGGTGGGCTGGAAAAGAAACAATTTAAAACAATATGCAGTTTTTTTTTCTTTCTGGTGTGTGTTAAAGAAACATGAAAAAGGAGATGTGATCTACCCCCTTAATGAAAATCAACAACTCCAATAAGAATTGAGTCTGTATGTATTGCAATAAACCGTAAAATTCTTAACTTTAAATTTCTGGATGGCAAACATGGATTAACTCTTTATAACATTCATTTGGATCATTTAGTTTCAGGCTCACAACTGTTGGACAAACATATATAATTATTAAATGTTAATGGAATTTAAATGTAAAATTTTAGAGTAATTTAAATTATACAATCATTTCTAATGTAAATTAGACAATATTTGTTGCAACAACTTGATCTCATCAATAAAGTGTTAATTAATTTAAAAATGTAGTTCTTTTTGTTTTCAGTTATTTGTTCTTTGTCTTGAAACAAACTGATTGAATCGAATATTATTATAAATCAATGACAATGCAGCACTGGTCTTTATATACAGTATAAGCTGCTAGGAAGTGGTTTTTACTGATTTGGTGGGCAAGCAGGCACGCACAGAGTTAAATAAAATAATTCCTGGGCACAAATAATGTTACCATATTTTAAAATAATCTATGAGTGAAGTTATTACAAATATTTATGCCACTAACCCCTAATTTGAAACAACTGTCATCCTTCACTATGAGTTTATGAACTTCAGTCAACCTATTAGTCTAAATGGAGTTATTTAGAAAACTCCATGTGTGCTCTCACAGACTGTGCCTCTGCAGCTGGGGTTGATTTGGTGATTGCAGCGTGAAGGGGGCACGTAAACAACAACAAGTCTGATCCTCTGTTTGTGTCTGTTTACAGCAGACACAAATGATGCAGGTGTACCTTCCACTACTGGCAGGAGTATGAGTAAATAAGTAAACAGTGACATCTAGTGACCAGATTGAGCTGTTGTTGAAACTTTTGCTATTCAAATTTTTACCCACTGGTGTTTATGTGGTGTGATTATTTCTTTATGTCTTGCTTTGATAACTGGAAATCATTAAGACATCAGTCAGTTGTAATGCAAACTTATATGTAAAAATGTATTCATGTTGTACACATATCACTAACCCAGCCCAACATAATTTAGATGTACATCATATTATCCTGGACAGCTGATTATGGGTACCACAAATGGAGAAGAATTGGCTTAATGATGGCGTCACTGTAATGATGATGATGATGATGATGATTGCAATTACGAATGAGGATACTGATGTAATAATAATGGTTGACCACTTGATGGCAGCATAGTCATGGTGTCTGTCTTCAAAGGGATCTTTTCCACGAGTTTCTGTTTCTCTAGAAAAAAAAAAAAAAAAAAAAAACATTCAGAAATTGCAACAGTTACAAAGTGTTATGGTCAGAGGGATCCTAAGCTTTAGGTCACAGGCTTCACTCACTCTTGCTCTTGCGTACAACTTTGATGCTTCCCCTGTTGATGGCAATCAGCCTGACTGAGAGGTTGACACTTTGTTCAGAGTCAACGCCTCAAATTGACTGTGTTTCTTGCTTGCAGGTGTGACTTGAGTGTGCTTTAAGGGTTATTTTCTAGTGGGGAGGGTTTCCTCATCCAGCAAATGTCCTTTTCTATATCCGCCCTTTCTATTGACTTACAATGTTGTTTTCTTTTGTGTTCAGTCCACTTCTTTTGTTGGTCTATCATTCTGATAGAATTAGTGGATGACTGTGGGGAGTTATTTTCCCTTAGCCACTTTTCTGGAACCCAAGGGACCCTTTGTTGTTGTTCAGTGTTTTCTATTGTTAATTTCCCAACCAGTGACCCCCAAATGCCAGTTTTTGTTTTCAGGAAACATAATACAAAGGTATCCATATAATTAACAACCATCAAACAAGTAGCATGGGAAAGATTCACGTGAATACATTTTATTAATTGGAATTCACTGCATATGGTAGAATAGATAATACAGTTTGTATCTGAAGGCTAAATAAGAAAAAAAAAATAAGTTGTGAATTTTGTCTCATACATTTAAGCCCTGGGGGTTTAATACTTGTGTGCACAAATGTCCGACCTCACTTTCACACACTAACATAGCAGCAAAGCTACTTAACTCTTAAAAGACATACACATTAAAAGCTTCTAATAACAGCAAACTTTTAGAGAGTGTCAGGACAAATATTTTGTGTGTATTTTGTTGTGGCTGCATTTAATTTTCAAAGCACCAACACCTGTGCCCAGATGATATTTTTCACCATCTGTGAGAGTAAAATATAAAAAGAAGGAAAGATCAGTGGCTACAACACTTGCCTGCCTCCAGATGGCACGATCGTTAAATTCTCTGAAGACTGTTGTCTGGAGTCCAATCCTCTCAGCTCCAAATGTTAAGAAGAAAAAATATCATGTATATAGGCAAGCTTATAATGCTTCACTTTCTGTTTCCTTGTGAGAAAGAGAGTGGAGATTGTGAGAATTCAAGAGCCTCATGGGACTGAGGATAGATATTATCCCAGCCTATATTTCAGCAGCCTATATTTGGCAATGTCTGCAGTATAGTTTAAAGTCACAGCTTTTAGATTGTGTGCACCATATGTCACAATCTGTACAACTCAGTTGAGGCTACTGGTTGTAGGATAGTGTAATGTTGGCTGTGATTTGCAAATGTACTTTGTGTTGGGCATGAACTCGCTTGCAAAGTGTAATTTTTAGGAAAAAGGTAGAGTTCAATGTGTGTCAAACAATAATTTAATACTTTGAAACAGGGAAATGCTGTAGTTTTGGACCAAAATACAGTAGTTTCAGAGGGTTCACTGCAACAAGAATAATGATAAAGCAATATGTATGTGTGTATCTGTGGAACATGGGTGTGTGCTAGTGCCTCACTTATGAGTGAGTTTGTGTGTGTCCTGAATGTATATGTGCGTGTTTGTATCTTTTGAGTATTTTCACCTGTTTGTAAAGCATGTGAAATAATACAATACAAAGTGGTAAAAGGAAATCCATACCACACATACCAGAGTAATCAGAAATGAATCCTATACTATTTCCAGGAAATTATAGAAGTTGTATTATTCATGACCAATTTTAATATTTGTTTTTGACAGGAAAAATCAGTTCCTTATCCTAGCATAATGAGATAACTTTCATATCACAGCAACAACAAAGAAAGAAAAGGTAAAATCCCTTTCATAGAAAACACTCCACTGATTTGTTGGTTTTACATTTTGAGGGTTGTGACGTGGTTTCTGACAGGGAAAGTGTTTTAAGTTTTCTTCTCCTGTCAAGACAGCAGCCAAACTCTCACTGAGTACTGTCAGCTCCCATATTGTAACACAAGCCAGGGAGACTGGCAAACGAACAGGTGGGGTTGTCATATGTTTTTGAAAGAGTATGCTAAATGTTCTCTCCAATTAACAACAGCTCAGACATTTCCCTCTCAGCAGTCCTCTCGTCTCTCTTCCCACAGTTGTTGCTTGCTCAATTTGGGAGAGACACAGGACTTGTAACATGTCTCCCTAGCTCTGCTGAGAAATGCCAGATTGAAACACTTTTAGCGGGTACAGCTCGAAGACTGATGGCAGGCTACCGGGCACTGCACTAGCTGATGGAGGAACCAAAGTGCTTTCAAAATATTCTGTAGCCATCATCGTCATCCTGCTTTGAAAAATTTCAAATGTTTCTCTTTCTGCATAAGAGTCGCTTGTGATAACAGGTGACTGAGAGGCATGCAACTGGTTCTGTGCAACAGTGTGCCAATTAAATGTGTAGAGTCCCTCAGGAATGCATTATATATACAGAATGCATAATGGGGGAGTTCAATAATGGCACCTGTAGCTAGTCTCATTTTCAGCTTTGAGAGACTGTGGAGCTATTGTGTAATTAACCTGCTATAAGTACTGTAGTGTACTGTGAGTACTTTGAGGCAGGGGAAAGAAGACTCTACTGGATACTTAAACAGGTAGCTCATCGGAGTGGGAGCACTGACTTTACTCGAACAGCGTGAAAAAGAAATAAATAGTTAATTAGCTGGCATATGTTGGTCATTAGTGCTGTGGCAACATTTTGTACAGATTGTGAGGAAAGAGATGGCTACTACCTAGTTAGCTGGCTCATTTGTTTTTGCTCTGACAAAATTTCATGGAGGATATACCGAGCCATAGTTTTTAAGTCTGCTGGGAAAACTAAAAATCAAATATCAAGGCTTTTGGGGCAAGTCACACAGAAGTCTTCATGGACTCAAGTCTCAAGAATGTCAAGCCTTACAGCAGTCAAGAGCAACTCAAAATAAGTCTGTCACACACAAATAACCAATATACTCATTATATAAATGTAGGAATGGCCATCAACAGTTAGGTTTAAAGAATGAGCAGTAAGCTACTTTTTCAGCTTTGGTTGTAATGTGCAGTGCTTTATGCATCAGTCCTGAATTCACCATCTGTTACTGTGATATTTAGTGTAAACTCCACTTGTTTAATTGATAAATTGCATTGAACAAAGTTTGCATCCATAGAGGGGTGAGGCTTTTTTTTTTTTTTTTTTTTTTTTGTTTTTAAA
>JANJYP010088914.1:0-19990 GCA_024605115.1 Rastrelliger brachysoma | reverse complement strand
TTCTTTTCTAATAATATTTTGTTTACTTAGTTGTTTTTTTTCTCAGTTTTTTTACACAAATATGTTTAAAGAAAATGAGTCTATCTAAATAAATGTAATGAAAAGAAGTCGGTCCAGGACTCTTCATGTGTGACAAACCAATTATTTATAGAAAGCTTTCTTGCATTCATCAGCTTTGTTAAATTAGCACACTTACTCATGTTGCGTGACTGTTTTATGTGTGATTTTCTTACTTCATAATATATGGTAATTGTCATGCATCTCCTTGCAGTACATTTTTAGGCCTTGGGAACTCTTTATATTCCCACTGGTTTTAAATGATGTCTTAGCTTTAATTTTCAGACTGTGATATAGTATTTTCCCTTCAGATAAAAAAAAACCAAAAAAAACATTCAACTTAAATTCAGCTTTATACATTGTTCATTACTACACTGGCCTCCATTTGCAGTACTTGGACAGTGGACATGGTGACAAAGCTGAAACAAATCAGCTTTACAATCTCTTGTAATCTCTGAGATTGCAGCATGCCAGGTAGGCTTAAGAGATGTTTGATGCAATACACTGAAATTTGAATTACAAATATGCTTGCTTGCACTTACGCCTCGATTTATAATGTCATACTGAGCCAAACTGCTGCCCCCGCCTTTGTACTTAGACAATCTGAGGACTTTTAAAGCCCANGCATGCCAGGTAGGCTTAAGAGATGTTTGATGCAATACACTGTAATTTGAATTACAAATATGCTTGCTTGCACTTACGCCTCGATTTATAATGTCATACTGAGCCAAACTGCTGCCCCCGCCTTTGTACTTAGACAATCTGAGGACTTTTAAAGCCCGAAATGGAGAGGGATGGGAGAGTTGATCATGTTTATTAAGTCTGCTTGGCTTCATGTGCAGAATCGTGCTTTTGCAGCAGCCTACAGGAATGGTGTGGCGTGAAGCTGACTAGATGTGAAATGTGGGCACAAGCTGTGGGCGAGATCCACTTCCTCTGTCTCCATAGAGATGACAGGGAGACAGGAAGGCCCTCTGCATGCTAGGCCGTCACTAATTCAAGATGGCAGCCACAGTCAGAAGAGCTGGCATCTAATGATAATGTGTCTGAGGAGGTCATTGCTGGTGACAACAAAGCAAAACATCTGTAGCAGCTATGTGAAATACCTTGTATCATTTTCTGCTTGATAGAACTCTACCATCTGCCTGTACTGTAGCATTCATCAGTGACACCGATTCACAAAAAATAGACCATCTGCTTATGAGAGAGGGTCATTTGCTTATATTTGTTCTTTATGACAATAATGTCTCACCGCATTAGTCCACTGTCCTCACCAGAAAAATCAGCTTTTGTTGCTTAAAATATTCTATGTTTGCAATTTTATGACAACCGGACAAATACTCCACTGAGGTTGTTTGTGTAAGACTATTGGAGGCTGCAGAACTGATGGAGCTTGTGGTTAGATTACTGTGTCAAGATCTATTGTATGTTTACGTTTCAATAAAGAATAAATAAGTGGTCATGGGAATAATGACTGTGTCTCAGTGGCAAAGACCTATTCAGACTGTGAAACTGTGTCTGAAATGACTTCCCCCTGCACCTTTATATTGTTAAAATTGGACAGACTGTGGCTGACAATTTTTGCAACTTTCCAAAACTGACAATCATGCCCACTTCATGCAGCAACTAATGTGGAGTAGTGAGATAGTCATTAGGATTTAAACTTCTCTTTGGCTCTCTTTTGGGTTTTGATTCTTCATACTATTTTAACTTTTTGCATACAAAAAATGGAGCGGAACTCATAAATGCATCACACGAATGCCTTCAAGGAGATTCAATGGAGTCGTTCCCGTTATCTCTCAGTTGCAATGTTCATCTCATCAAGACCGCAAAGAAGTGCAAATGGTGCTGGGCTCGGAGTGATGCAGCTAGAAGTAGACTATAGTGGCAGGCTTTTTACCCCGCCTTCACATGTGGCAGTTCAAAATGGACATAACTACTTTTGCCTTCAGATTTGATCTTTCACACATACTGCCAGCTTTGCCCTGTCACAAAAGGTCTAAAAGTCTAAAAGGAAAGAGGTTTGTGTGAATAGTTTTGTGTTATAACCACAGCCTACAGTTTTAATCTTCCTTCTACTAAGTGTTGGAGTCTTAATGTGGTGTTTTGATATTTGGACTGATTGAAGAGGTTTTTCAGTGCCAAAGCTATTTTCTCCAAGGGTTTGTTTGGTAGTATAAGAGAGTTGTTGTTGATCTTAAGCATGGTACAGAAAAATGGTCTTGAGTTCACCACAGAATGGCGGTCTGGGGTTTACTTCAAGCAGGTAAGTAAATGTGCTCACGAAGGCCTCTATTTGTAATCTGAACATTTTCAACTTCTCAGTGGTCATGTCTAAAAATAAGCACTCATACAAGTACTCATCTACTCCCTATGGATTTGACCTGTTGACACCAGGACAGAATCACATTAACTGTTCTGATTTTCACTGGAATTGCCTTATTTATCACAGCTCATTTTTGGGATTGTTTGTATGGAACATGCTGATACATTACCTGGTTTTGGTATGAGAGCCTGTTTGTGTTATATTTTTTTGAACAGTGCAAATTCAATGCAATACAACTGCAGAGTTAAGGCAGCAGTATGCAATTTAAATATTTTCAGTTCTGTGAATATTGTGCAGCTACTGACTAGAATTTGAATTTTATTATTATTTGGGAAATTATTTTGAAAACAGAACATGAAAATTTAAAGGGGGTGGAAAATGAAATATCTAACAAATGGCAAGCTTATACCCACAGTGCACATCCGTGCAGTCAGGCTCGGCTCATCGTGGACCTATGTTCAATGATAGGCTGCCTACTTTTATAAATGAGCTTTTCCACTCTCACTTTTGCTCTGCCAACTGTTCTCCCTGAGCTCTACTCATCTTTGTCTCCTGACATAAAAAGGCTACAGTTTCCTCAAAAAGACAAGATCAGTAAGTGTATGAGTTGCTTTGATCTTTATGTGATTCCAGTAGGGAATAAAGACTGGCCCTAAAACTCCCTATCACCATGTCAGTCAAGTGTATATTTATGTGCTTGACCTTAATAGCTGTGATTGGCTAACCTCCATTTAGCCCTCTTCCAGCATCCTGTCAATAAGTCAAGAGAGAAAAGATAATGGTTTGACTGTTCTCGTCCAAAGAGGCCCACCACCGGGAATAGAGGAATGGAAATACTCTGTGAGTGACACATCTTTTACAAATCCCTTTAGTCAAAAAGCGCTTTAACATGAGTCATCAGAGTGCGTGACGGGCTCAGTCAATACGAAGCCAACATCATTCACCTCTAACTGGCGGAGCCCTGTTTTGTGATGCCACTTTTGCTATCAGGCCAGAACGAAAAGGAGGGTGGGATCATGGGAGGCAAGACGATGGGAAAGGAAGAGAATGGAAAAGAGAATCGAACAAATTAAGAGAAATAAGCCAGACAGACAAGCAGAGAAGTGGCTGACTCTAATTTCTTCTATCAACCCAATAAAAAAAAAACAAAAAACAGTGTGAAATCACTCCAACAGACAGTCCTTAATTGCTAGTCCAGACCACATGCACAGTATATCACAAAACAAATCATGAATACAGGTCTCTTCATTCCTTATTATTAGGGAATTATTAGAAAACTCAGCATTGTGTATTTAATTAACTTGTTTATTGTGTCGATCTTATCATCATCTCATGCAAAATCAACAGCTATTCAACAGTTATCTCATGTGGCAGCCAGTATGTCCAAGACAAACTTCCCTAAGAGGATAAATAAACTTCAACTTGAACCTCACCAATCCCTTTCAGTTCAGGATCTGAGGGTGATTTAACATTCTTCAGTACATCAATTTACTTTTTAGTTTAAGGTCACTCTGCTTTGTATTTTCACACTGCAGGGTCGTCCAAACTATTCAAGCTGTTAAACTCCTTCAGGCTCAATTATAAAGTATGTGCACTCTGTTACTTCCAGGCTATGTTTAAAATGTCTGTTGCCATAGCAATATGGCAACTTGAACTTTTGTGAGACTTTTGATGTAATTTCTCATATTTCAGTGATCTATTTACTTTAATTTCTATATAAGAGAATCACCTCCATCACATTCCCATTCAGATTTCAATCTTCAGGGTCATGGTCAACTTATTATTTTTAATAGTTTGTCATTTTAGAGACTTTGCACCACAGGTAATATATACAGTACCTACTATACTATAGATAATAGATTAAAAAAGCTGAATCAAGTCATAGTCATTGCAGTCATATTAATCTTTCCATTTGAAAAGGACAAGAAAATCTGTGATAACCCACTTCTAAAATATGAACAATAGAAAGCATTTAAATATGGTAGTGTGGGTTAAAATTTTGGCAGCTTGTATTTTGTAATTCTGAGGGCTAGGTCACCAGCTAATTAAGCACAAAATATCTCTGTCTGAACCATTAATCAAAATGTGCACGTGTGGTTAATATTGCAAGAAGAAACTGAAGAGGTTATTCATTTCTTTTCCTCTCACTCCAGTACTAGCCTGGCTAAAACCAGACCTCATATCGATGTAAATTGACATTCAGTCTGGGAACCATTCTTTGCTTTTTTTGTATTTGATTTACGGTTTACAAAAACCCAAAGCCGTTTATTGGGCACTACGAATGTCTACCAAATATGTCTGTACGTAGCTCCATAGAAAACGTACCTTATGATATATGTACAATAATATGATGAGGAAAAAAAACAATAGGTCGGAGAAATAACAGCATCCAGCGACTATTTGCCATTTGTGCCAGACGTGTTTTTATCTTCTGTGTGTCATCATCGTCTTACTGCCTTCTTCCCTGTCCTTTGATTGGCTCCTTCTGAGGGGAAAATTGGGTCCATGATGTCCAGACTGACTTACATAGCGAAATGAAATCAAATGCAAGAAAGCATAGGTACACCCAGGTTACCCCAGTAACACACCTCTGCTGAATCAAATGCTTAAAATATCCCTGTTTAGCAGGAGAGCATGAGAAAGGAACTTTCACCTAAGATCTTTTGTAAAGTGAATGTGATTGTCTGACAAAATGAGCCATTGCACACGTTAAGACCTTTGAATTCTCTAGGGCATCCATAGAAATATAAGGTTTACTGTCATTTGAATTCCATTACTGCTGCATGCTGTGACCAGCATTTGTTGAAAATATTGTTAAAGGAAATTGGAAATGCAATTTGATGTCAGGACCCAGAATCGCAGATGTGCTCCTCCATGTTGATGAGCAACAGGAGCTGCAAAAGAGAGAGGGAGAGGTGGAGGGAGAATGAGAGCGAGAGAGAGAGAGAGAGAGAGAGAGACAGACAGACAGACAGACAGACAGACAGACAGACAGACAGACAGACAGACAGAGATTGAGTATGTGTCCTACATGGATATTCTTTCTGTTCCCTCTTCTTTCCTCCTTCCCCAAATACACACCCTCCTTTGGTCCACAGAGAAAAATGAAACAGCAAAGCACAGAGAGGAGGCCACACAGCGACATTTTTATCTGTGTTGTGCTGACTCGACTGAACTCTCCCTCTGAGAGGCTGATGAGGAAGAATGGCCTTGTGGAGGAACCAACCGGGTGCATCCATAGCTGTCATCATCATCTGAATCCAGGACTGCTGAATCTGCAGCTTTGGCCCCCTACATGGATGGGAAATGACCTGTCTGCGCTCGCCTGACACCCTCTCCGTCTACAGTGAAACTGCTCACCCTCCGTCCACAACAACACAACCCAGCTCAACCCTGTCAGCAGAGTCGATGAGTTCTTTTTAATGTGAGGGCTGATGTAGGTTCTGTCTTAAAACCTACATCTTCATTTTTCATCTCTGCCTGTTTTGGTGACATAACCTGTGTTCTTGAAGGAGAAATGAGGATGGGTTCCTAGAAGAGGGGGAAGTAAAGCATCTGTGGGGGAAAAAAATAAAAGAAAAACAGAATACCTCTCCATGATGGACCACAGCAGATGATAACTCTGTTATGACGTCCAGATGTCCAATCTTTTTCAAGATGGATATTGACGTTTTATATAAATGCTGAAAGAAAGACAGCCAGGACTTGTAATCAGAAATACAATACAAACCATAACATAAACAGTAAAGGAAAGGAATGTTTTGCTGCAGTGCACATCCAACCTGTGCTGGTGGTCCATGCAGTCCAATAAACCTATAACCACATTAACACCACACATACTGGTGGATAATTAGGTATTGTCCTTGTCACACATTCTGCCATATGCACTGCTAAGCATGGTGTGCAGTTGACTTTTTTAACAGCAAAACCTCTAGCCAGCTTAAAGATTAAGCCTTTCACCTGGCTGTTAGCCTAAGCTCCTTAGCCCCCCTAATGACCCCAAGCATGCCTGCATACCTGACATTAAAACACAGTAAAATTTGCATGTGCTGTTATAATTTATAGCTATACCAAACAATAGCTCATTATGTGCGCTCTGCAGAGAGCTGGTCAAACAATTAACCTCCCATATTATCTCTATCTCTGTACTATTAACTGCTATAGTAACCACATTAGCAAGTGTAAAATAAGCAAATCGGTAATACCTTCCTAGCTACACAGAAAGTGAATAATACAGATATTGCATATTCATAGATAAATGTACACTCTGTTGACAAAGGGTTTTGTTTGTTTTAGTGGCATAATCTTACAGACTAGTCCACAGTGAAACTCATTCATAGTGATTTGGTTTTGGAAAGCAGGGTTAGTAGAGTGTAGTGCACCTACAGTATGAGTCAGATGTGCCTTGTCAGCTCACAGCAGCTATAGCTGTCATCATCCTGGGAAGTGGCACTGCAAGTGAGGGCCAGACTGGACGTAACACAGATTCTCCTCCCAGTCTGAAGCATTGCGTCACACTGGCTATCATTCCACTGTGCCTTGTCAGACATGGCCTGAGTGCATGGAACTTGCACTGAGAGCACCTACTGCTCACTTTTCAAACATTGGAGCCAACTATGCTGATAGTCATCATGTGAAGATGATGCCTCAGGGACACTTACTACATTTGGAACCTGTGAGGCATTGTTAGGATCATCATTTTCCATCTTTTCGCCAGTGGCACAAATCACAGCAGCTCAAATATGCTGCAAAGAGCAGATGATATATTCTTTTTAAAGTTAAAATCAATTTTCAGGAATTGCACTCATTCTTTACACCACTGGATTGAGATTCCCACACCCAGAATTGTGCTTCTCCTCCAACTATGGCACACAGCTAGTCATCAAGATGTCAAACTGGTTTAGTTAAAGAGATAACCTTGACCCACCCCAGGAAAATAGCAGCCTGCTGATGTGTCACTGCACTTTATGCCCTACACCAGCAGGGGAATAGGGCCCGGAGACCAACTGCAATTGATGCTCTGAATTGCAATTGAATTTTGTGCTTTTCCTGTAACTGTTGTTACACTTGAATCTGGCATGATGCACATGATGTAGGGGTGTGCAATATGATATTAGATCATGAACGATTAGAATGTGTTGACTATCTGACAGAGAGAGATCATAGAATTGTCACATTCTATGTGTTGCATTTCTATGCTGATGCATGGATGAGCTGAGCAGCTCATGTTGGCCTAACTATTGCTATGTCTTATCACACACTCTGTTGCTCTCAGAGCGAGAGTAGGCTACGACTACTTCATTCCTCCTTGCTGTTCTGTAAACATTAAGACACTGAATAGAGAACCGAGTTTCTGTCAGTAAGCGTCAACAGGACGAAGTTGTTAGCTGCGATCGAGTGAGGTTGAGTGAATAAAGAATGAGAGAGAGAGAGAGAAAGAGAGCGGTGCCGGTGAGTCAAATCAATAACACATTATTTAATAACAAATAAACTTCCCCACACACCTCCACCCAACCCTGCTGCTGCATATCAAACCTCTCAATCTGAAACTGCTGTGTTGTTTAAAACACAGTGACAACATTATGATTTCTGTTTTAAAGAGCTGCATGTCACACAGAGAGAGCAACATTTGTTATGTTACTGTTAATGCAGTAAAATCTACCAGAATAAAAAAAGAAGAATGCTTTAATGTAATGGAAATATTAAAATGGAAATAATATTTGGATTGATATTGATATAAATAAAACTTTATTCCCCTGTTCCTGGTCAAAAAGGAATGAGCAGAAATTAAAAAAAAAAAAAAAAAAAAAATTTGAATTTCTTTTTCATATTTGGGATAATAAAGGGTCATTGGCAAATTAGAAACTAAAAATAAGCAATTTGCTCATATTCTGAGACTGGATGTTGCCATCAAGGCAAAAGCAATTAAGACCAGTTTAAATCTATAGTTTTTAATCTTACGCTTCCTGCTAATTGAAAGCCACATCAAAAGCCAAGTGTAGTTTAGTTTTAAAGTCGAAAGAGTGTACTTACCTTTTGGTATTAGTATACCTTTTAAATTGTTCCTTTTTCTTTTAGGGCTATATTTTCCATTTATGGACATGGTTTTATTGCACTGTTCAGAAACTTGGAAATACATCTTCATTAATATAAAACAGAATCGTGATTATGATTTTATTATAAAAAATTGTGATATAACATTTTTTTTCATATTACCCACCCCTAACATGATGTATATTTGAGGTGAAAAATATATAAAATTCACATAGTTGTGATAAGGGTGAAGTTATGACAGCGGGGGGAGTTGGATGCAAAAATATATTCCTAATTCACCCAATAAACTGATCCCACTAACAAGTATTATCTGTGTAGCCAAAGTATGGTATAACATATTTGTATATGCCACAGACCTCTATTGGTATCCAATGAATATTAAATCATATCAGTGAGCTATATTCTTGCACTGGATGACATTAATAGAAAATTAAGCACTAAACTAAGCTTAGATTAAGTTTAGACGTAAGCATTAAGAGACTGACTAAGTCACTGTTTTGGATTTTTTTTTTTTTTTTTTTTGGCACAGACGCCTTTATTGTAAAGTTGGTAGACAGGAAAATGGGAGAGAGATGGGGTAGACATTGCGAAGAAAGGACACCCCGGCCGGGATTCGAACCGGGGTCTGCCGCTTAAGAGCACTGCTCTATATGGCATACGCTCTAACCACTGCACCACCGAGCGAGCCACTGTTTTGGATTTGTTGACAGAATTGTAGAATAACATCAGACACATTATTTAGCTCTGTATGTCATACAATGTGCACAAAATGCTTTCAGTACATGCAGCCTCACTGTAGTATGTCATTCCAGCAACAAGCCCAAGCTATCAACAGATATTAGGCATTTTGTCTCAGATTTTTCACCATGCTGCACTTGATACACAATCACATGATACTAAGCTTGAAAACCTGGGCAAACAATGAAATGTAAATTCCAAAAATGTATTATGAACTGCAGATGAACCTGTCCAATTCAGATAAAGATTTGTTTGAAACTAGTACTCTCCCAGTCACAACTCAGCAGTCAAACCACAATCAAGCGTTGGAGCAGAGCCGCTGTGCTCAGCTGAAAACAACGGACACCAACATAGCATAGCTGTGGGAGCAGGCAGCTTCCACTTACTCCTCATCAGCTGCCTCTACAGTACACCTTCAACTTTGATCCAGCTGTCCACATGCACAACAGAGCCTGACATCAAAAACTGAATTGTCTTCTGACTCCAACTATTCCTGAAAGGGAAAGCATCCCCCTCAACCGCAGCGACAATAATACCAGACTGTTTCATCTCTACTCAGAGGCAACAACAATCAACAAGCCTCCAACGCTTCGAGTTCCCTCGCCAGAGCCAACTACTATGAGTCACCATTTGTAACATCACAGATCATCCACCAGTCTCCACACCCACAGCCTGCGTCGTCAACCCTTTCAGGTGGGGGCCAGGTTGTATTTCCCCCCGTGCGCACGCCCTCTTTGTATCAAACTTCTCAGCCTCCTCCATTTCCAATTGGCACTGAGTTGCAAGTCACACATTCAGCTATTTGTGCCACACATTAGAAACATCCTGCTGTTTCCACTATAGACACAGTGTTGCCAGTTACCCAGTTGGCTGTTCTCACTGATGTCACTTCACCCTGAACAATCCAGCTCCAGCAACTGCAGCAGCATTGTGTCATTGGGGCATCTGGTACTGGGTTCCTAACACCTCTGGCTGCCCACTTTCAGTGACTGCAGCAGACAGCTTTAGATAGGGCATCTGGTACTGGGATGCCAACACCTTCCAGCAACCACAGCAAACACAGATCCAGATGACATTAAGAACACTGTTCCTTATGTTGGTTTGGGGGTTTCTATGTTGGAGTTTGGGCCTCTGCTAAATGACCAGCTGAGATCATGCAGTTCTTGCCTGAAGAAAGTTTTTCTGTCATCTCCAGCTATTTATCTATCCAGTCGCCATTGCTTTCACAACCACTACACCATACCCTTCCTGTCATTGAGTATTGTCGCTACGGCGATTTGTCACCATGGCCTCCAGCCAACCACAGATATCTGTGTTCCTCAGATGACTTATACACCAGGAGCCAACTCAAAGTCCTTTCCTCCTTTCTGTTACTGCAAACTTGCCATCAGCCTGCATGCACACTATTTGTTTTGCATACAACATTTCCTATGTTGTTCAAACATTAGAAGCTATGTTCTTGGTTGCCCTAGATGCTCCTAATTCATGGCCTCAACCCTTAATTTCAACCAAATCGATTATGCCTGTATTTCAGATTTGTCTTATTTCTCAGATGACACCATAGTATTATACTCAAAGCGAACTAAAGCCAATCAATCCAGTCAGCCTATGCCCATTTTTACTTCAAAGTCCAATCTTTGACCTTTGCAAGCTACTTGCAAGGAACTGATTCCATTCATTACTCCAGACACACTTTCAGGAACAGAGCCTTTTTCAATGCATCTTAGAACACTGAATACAACTTATGGGCATTTGGTCCTTCCAAACATATCCCATCTGTCCAGATCTCAAAGGCCGCAGATGTGCTCAGTTTTGTCTTATGGGGGTTTTTGAGCCTTCATCATGGCCCTGATTTCCCTACCAAAGCTTCCCCACAATACAAATATCAAACAAAACAAATTCCAAGTCTCAGATGCCAATCATTTCTTTTTTTAATGTTAATACGTTTTAACATATTTTGCTGATGTTGTGGTCTTTGCTGGTGAATAATAGAAGTTTTAAATATTCATAAATGCTTTTCATGTCAAAGGAGGAAAACATGCTTACATTACATTTCTTCTTGAATGAGAGAATTTTTTTTGTTTGTTTGCTTGTTTGTTTGTTTGTTCTTAAAAACAAAAAGCTTATTTTTCAGATGCCAGCACCTCTAGCTCTGAAGTGCATGCTATGTGCAACATTTTTTTTTCACTTTCCCATTTATCATTGAGGTATTTAGCACTCTGCTTGTTTACTCTGAACCCTCCTTGCTTCAGTGTTGAAAAGCTCTGAGGTTACAGACAGGTGAATTCATTGTTTTCTCCTCTTTACTCATGCATCTTTTATAGCCATGTTCAAAGATCACACGTATTGTTGCCTGCTTTGTCGTGTTTACTACTGTTCATTTGATTAGAAAAACAAGCTGCAAGCTGCTGTGTGACTGTGTAGCTGACATCGCTAGTTTGCTGCAGTGTTCATTTACTTTGGGAACATCTGGCTTCTAAGCCTTGAGGATTGACTGCTGAATGGTAACTTTTTTAAGAAGACAAAACCATACTATTTGTTGTTATTCACTACAGTAAGTTTTCCTCATTGTTTTCCAACTTTCACATTTATACAGCATACCTCATGAAGACTGTGCTGTTCATGTCTTGAAACTTAAAGCATGGGTGTTAGGGGCTTTGTTTCCTCTTATGGATCCAAAACTGATGCTCAGGTCTACACTCATTCTAATACCATTTTTAAAAAAATATTTTCTCTGTATGCTATTACATTAGTATGCCCAGACTATTGCTTTTGATCCATGGTGCTTTCATAAACCCAGTTGGACTGAGCCTGTGGAAGCCTTAGCTTCCATCTGGTGTGGTCTGCCAAGCTGGCTGCTACCTGAGAGCTGTGGATAAGCAGGAGGAGGAGAAGACAGGTGGCTGCTTACTCACCTTTATGTGTGTGTGAGTGTCTGTTTGTAAATTCAAGAGAGGGGCTATGTACACATATTAATATCAGTGAATGTATATGTGCATATTTCTGTGCCTGCCCCATGTCTTTAACTGTGTTTTTGGGTGATGATATAACAGCTTATTCTGTGAAAAAACGAAAACCATTGAACAGAAGTCTAGACCCTTGGGAAGGTTAAACTAGTTCAGACATGCAGGAAAGTGCTCATGAGGAGTGTGTAGACTTTGTTGTGTGGCCTATTTACTGTACATATTGTTTGTAACTGAAAACACACTCTATTTAAACTGAAAATAAAAAGCTCCAGATTAAAGCACAACACATTTTAGCTTGACTCTGCCTGGAGAATGTAGATAACTAAAAGTCCACGACAGGTCTCACAAATATACAGTCCACATATGTATTGATAGCAGCAAAATAAAAATCTATGATTTGTGAATCCTATGATTGCAGTTTGAGTGCCCTATCCATATTTATGGACTGCTGTCAGCACTCCTTTCCTTCGGTATTTTCTGCATAACTGTAAGTCAAAGCCTGTCATGTTAGAGTTCTTTGACAGAATGCTAAGTAAGTGAAAGGCTCTTCATTTCACTGAGCTGTGTTTCAATCATTGCAGATCCATATATTCTAAATGTGAAACATAGTCAGTGGCATGCGCTGTCACCCCAAGTATATCTCTTCTATTTCTTCAGTGTCACTTAATGGTAACACGAAAAATGTCATTTCTATGGCACAATAACACACCCTAGTCTGTAAGTTTACTTATGATAAATTGCAAAGTAAAGACACCAGAACAAAAGATAAAAGAAGCACTCTCTTTCACGCTGCCTCTTTACTATTTATTGTAATGAACAGTGTTACACTCAGAATAGCTTTTCATACCTGCATGGCATTTTAATACTGTTAGAATTTGTACGGATGTGCATTCATTAATCCGAATCATGTTATGAACAAAATTTCTCACGGTGCAACTCTTTTTTTTTTTTTTTAAATTTCTCTTTGCTTTGACTTAACACTTTGCAGGAGTGAAATAAAGTGCCAAGTCTATTCATCTGTACACATCCAAAACAAATACTCATATTTCTCAGATGAGCTAGCTAAAAATGTAATTGTGTGCTGTGCATATATGGCAATCTTGTGCATGGCAGAAAGCTGTTTATAGCCAATTGGCATAAGAGAGAAATTAAACCAAGCAAGACTATATAAGTCAGTAACTGAGAAATTGTGAGTTTTCCAAAACCCCAAATTACCACAGATTTCCTGTCATCACAAAGCTTTATTCCTTTCCCCTACAATAGATCAATTTACAATTAAGATAAATTATTCAGAGCTTTTTTTTTTTGAATAATTGCAGTGCTGGAAATGAGCTGGAAATGATATTGATTTCTGACTTCCCCAATAATCCTTATCAATCCCCTTAATTACTCAGGAAATCCTTTCATAACCAGTTTAAACAGACCTTGTGTCATCATGTAAAAAATATGATTTGGGCTTTCATGAAGAGAGCTTTTATGCAAACAGCAAAAATTTCACTGAAGTCAAATTATGGATGTTCATTTAATTTAACTGTTTTCCTAGGCTCACTGGATTTTAACCAATGGTTGCAAGCTCTGGCAGACATCTCAAGTTCAGGTGAATAGATTCTGAATTATTTCTAAAGTTTGACAAATGATGTGTTGTGTTATGTTTTATTAAAAGACAGGGAGTTGAGGATATATTGACCAATTGTGTTTAAAGTTTCAAAATCTTTGTGGTATCTCACAAAACTATAGTTTACAGGCTGAAATAGAGAAAAAATGTCTCCACCAGAGATAAAATAATAAATTCTTTAGTCACCAAACTGGCTCCTTAAAAGTTTCATTTTCTACAAAGTTATTATCAAACCATTGGTCTCAGAGGGTAATTTAAATCTTTTACAAAAGTTGCTTTGAAGAAATTTGTAGCAGCAGTAGAGACAAACAATGGTGCACTTTGCTTGAATTATTCCAGCAAGAGAGATAAAGGCTTTGTCATTGTTTGTGTTGCATTCACACACACACACACACACACACACACACACACACACACACACACACACACACACACACACACACACACACACACACACACACACACACACACACACACACACACACACACACACACACACATACAATATGCTACCGTGCATCTGTTGTTACAATGTCATGGAAGTATGAACCTATTTCTCCTGACAAAACATATACAAGCAAGAGCCAGGCAATGCAGAGATGCTAGAGAGGCATCATCTCAGATGTATGACGAAAAATGAAAATCATGACAGCCTAGCCTGGGAGAACCCGGCGAAGAAGTGCAGCCAGCGAGTCCTCATCAGTTTCTATTACTGTGGCTTGCTTGCTGTGTGTTGTCACCAGTGTTTGGATCCAGCTGCAGGATAATTAATGGCTCAGGTCAGACAGGAGCAGACGAAGGCCAGCCAGATGAATAAAGGTGAGGGATTGGCTCTCTGACGCTGCAAGATCGAACTGGCTTAAACGGTTATCAGCCCACAGATATTGATATATTTCACCTGGGCACAACTGACGTGAGATGCTTCACTGAGAGCTGCACCAGAAGGAGGCACAGAGCAATAGCATGTCACTGTGGCTTTACGGACCACAACACTTAAGATCCTTGGGGATTAGTATTACCTGTGTGGCTCGAAAACATCAGATTGAGCATATTCTTAATACAGTATATTTATTTTTAATCTTACAAGTGGAACTAAACCAAGCAACATTGTTTTCACAAGACCTGTCTGACTGAATAAATGAAGCCATGAATGACTCAAAACATGCCCTCAAAAATTCCAGCTTTTACTTCAGTGTTATAACAAACTCGGTAAATTTCAGTTAAATACCATTTATGGGGGAAAATCTAATTCTGTTGTCTTTGTCTGCTGTGCAGCTATCTGGATTTGTGTCACACATAGTTACAAGTGACAGCTTGCAAACTCAATTTGCTCACTCTGAAATTATGTTCTATTTTTTTTTCTTTTTGTAAATATGACTCACACCACTGTGTTTGAGAACACAAGAATGAAGAAGCTATTGTAAAAAATGTATTGTCAGTTAGAGTGCTGCTTATATTGAGGCCAGAATGCTGTCAACAAGTGGACACACTTGTGTATGATGAATGGCAATCATATAAAACCAATACCTTTAGACTCATCTGTCACCTGTAGCCTTCTAGTCTTTTAGTCTGACCAGCCTGTTGGAGAACAGAGGAGGTGATGTCAAAAGGACTGAACAACTTTTCACCTGACTTGATCATGTGTGCCCAATAATCAGTTAATGTTTTAAGTTATTACAGCTGGTCCAATCATTTAGGGATCAGTACCCAAATGAGTTCTAGCCAGCTACTGGCCGCATCAACTGACAGTTGTCTAATTATACTCTGTTTCTGATCCTTGTAAAATTCCATCTATGTGTAAACATGGCCATTTAAGGTCATTCTGATTGTGATTGTATTGGAAAACTACTTGCACATGCTGATGTGTAATGACTCTCCATTTACTCTTTATATACAAATTGCTTTAAAAAGCATTTTGAGATTACATATGATGCAAAACTGACCTATAGAGAGGTCAGAAAGTTGAAAAAAATAACAATTTTATACGGATGAGAACTGAATTTGCCAGAAAGTGATTCATTGAAACTGACAAACTAGATCGGTGGAGGACCAGCAAGCTATTGGATGATGTCCATGGAGAAGCTAATAGCTGTTTCATTCCCATCTTAAATGAGTCTACAAATATTCCAAGGACAAGGACAAACGAAATGTAGCTTGGCACAAAGTTGCACAAAAAAATGATAAGTCACTAAGAAATGCTAACAGGCTTAAACCATAACTCAGATATAATTCGGAAATACCGACAGCCATCCCATCCTTTGTGGTTAATATGGTGATGGAAATATCTCCACTTCATTGTCAGCTTGTGTCAGCTTGCCCGTATCAACATGCAACAATTGGTGAAGAGAAAGCTCATTCTATCCTTCCTTCCACTTGGATTTCAGTCTAACACAGTGACAGATTAAAAACCTACTACTAATTTATGGGATCTTGTCTGTTATTATTACTTCCGTGAATTGAACAAAACAAATTTCAGTGCTGATCACAAGCTCATTTGGGTGCCCAATTTAGTATTTTGCGGACATGAGTTATTCATTAAGGGAAAAAAAAAGAATAATTAAGTTTTAACCCTGATAGCTGCTGGGATCCATATAAATTCTCTACAGAAGATGATATTGAAATTCAAGCATTTAAATAAAATAGCCCACCTCAGGGCAGTCCCCCTGACACTGTATTTTATTTGAATGTACTCACTGGTTAGAAATGAGTAATATGATTAATTAATGAATACAGACTATTAAATGGACAACCCTTTTTTCACTTTTTCTTTCTTTTTATCTTTGGTACCTGAAGTGAATGAAACAGATATGAAGATGTACTGTATGAGAACCAAAGAGTATTGTGTGCATTGGGATTTTAATGAAAAAGGAAAACAAATGGGTTGGCTATGACAGATGCAGAAATATGTTTTTTTTTGTTTTTTTTTATTGCTTTTTTTCTTCACATCAACATTTTTCTCTGATCATGAATACTGTTCTTCCTCCTGTAAACATGTGGGAGGGAGTCTAGCAGGGCCGGCCAGAGCTGTGATGGTGGGAGGCCACAGTGGAGACGGAGAGTAGAGGAGCAGCAGATGGTGTAGAATTCTTAGGGTTTATTTCAGGAGAGTTCAGCCTTTACGGCTCATATACTGACTTAATTATGAGACAGAGGGGAGAGTGAACCCCTGGAAGAAGGATTTAAAGAGGCAGGGAAATCTTCATTAAGCCCACAAGGAGAGAGCAGTACTCATTGAAATGACTTTGTTATCTTATCGACACCACTAAAGAGGGCAAAAGGAGTAGTAATAGTAACAGTGGTGGTAGTACTGAAAGTGGAGTGGAATTCTATCTCTATATACAATAAGATATGAACAAAGAGTCTTTAGTATAATTGTAAAGATATGACTAATGTGAAACATAAACACTGCATGGGTATATGTTAGTTAAACATGAATCCATATTTTGGAGTTTAAATAATTTATAGTTCTCTTTTCTTTGAAAGCAGTTCTAAACTCTTAGAGAAACTGTATACGGGACAAAACTGTATGATTAGAGACAAATCAAAGGGCTGTCTTGTTATGGATAATGACTATAAAAGCAAGGCAATCCTGAATATGAACTATCTAGTAAAGATATACTGAATGTAAAGTCTTTTTAAATAATTTGTTTTCTTCTTAGACCCTTTTATGCGCAGAAAGGATGTAGAATGAATAGGAGGCAAAATGGAAGCAGCTCTGTAACAACAGTCAACAAAGGACCAGTGAACTGTGGATGTATGTGAGAGATTGGAGAGATTGGATTGAACTGTTGAAAGGAAAGTTCCATTAAACAGGTCAATCCTGTCTCTTATGTTTCACCAGACACTTCAGGTGGGGGGGGCAGCAAAGCTTCTTTTATCTGGTCGATACATTCTTACTTTAAGAGGAGGGTCCCTGCAGTTTTCATCAGCTCCTTAACCTGCACTGACTAAAAGTATGGAGAAAAACAAGTGTCTGGGACAAGGACAGATGCTGGAGGCTGCCCAAATCTTGCGCTCCCTCAAATGCTCTCAAATGCAATTATCACCTCAGATGGCCAATTTGGTGGCCAATTTGGTTACCCTCGCCAGGTCCTCCTCGCTGTCCTTCTGAGAGCAGCTCATCCTTTATTTCTCCTCCAAAGGACAGACTGGTTGGCTAGGTCGTAAGAAAGGAACTGAAGAAGCAGTGATCCAACCATGATTCACATTGAGTATCTGCAATTTGATAATGCCACATGCCTTTTATTGTGTNACTGGTTGGCTAGGTCGTAAGAAAGGAACTGAAGAAGCAGTGTTCCAACCATGATTCACATTGAGTATCTGCAATTTGATAATGCCACATGCCTTTTATTGTGCAGTAAATACAGGTTCTTGTTTTTTTCTTTTTCTTTTTTTCACCGGATGATCAAACAACTAACAGGGTTCTGCAGGGGAGACTTAAAAAGACTGATATGTTCACACAGAGTTTTGGCTCAGGCCAAGGGCCGATGGTGAAGAATAATATGCACTGACAAATACATGCAGTATTACACAAGAAACAGGAAACTATCTTATTATATTTTATGTACCAGTTAGGAGAATCTAAATATTGATTCTTATATGTAAATAACTCTAGAGTTACTCCTTGCTAAATATGCAATGCCAATACAATAGAAGAGACAAAAGAGCGTAGTTAGTAGCTGAAAATGCTGCAAAGGAAATTCTTTAATAATGGCAAGCATTTGGATGCAGTTAAGATTCAATTATCCCACACTGAAGTAGAAGCTTGAAATGACACCTGATTTCAGGGTCTTATTTCAGCTAATATGAAATGGATTTACTTATGCTTTTAGTCTAGTGTGAAACCTAGCTGGCAGCTCATCTAACTGGTCACTGACAAATGAATGAGACAGTGGCAAACGTGGGAGTATGCTTTTTTTTTCTTTTTATTTGAAAAAGTTCAAATAACTGCAATAATTTGAAACATATCACTGGCAGTCATATTCAATAATTTATCTCGGTGCTGCGAGACAGCTCCGAAATAAATGGTAACATTTCATCATAGAAAGATAACATTTCAAAACACTGACCTCAAGAATCAAAATGGAATTAAATCATAAAGTTCACAAAGAGAATCCAATCCCTAACAATTATTAAAGTCTTTGTTAAGACACCACTGTGTTGGAAGACTAGATGCTTTTGGATGATAGATGCTCTTGTACTAACACAGCCCACAACGATATCAAATACCACATTTGATGTGTTAAAAGAAGTCACTCTATTCCAGGGCTGTTCAGATGAAAAGATCATGGTAAAGGCTGCTTCTGCTTTTTTCATTCACTATTCTGCAAACCTAGTAGATGTGGGAGGCTCGATGGGTCTCTGGGTTACACAAACACCTTATTGGTTCAAGAAAGCTTAGGTCAAACACCCGGGGAAGAGTAGAAACCAAATATTAATGCAAGCAAAAAGCAGACTGCAAGAACAGGAGTTGCTGTGGAAGGGGAAGCAAGGAAACAGCGGTTGTGTAAGCAGTGAGGACTGGTACCTTGTTTTGAGAGCTGCTGGGCCTAGTTGTGCTACTTTAAACATGCTCAGGAGCAGAATCGCTTTGATCTGGCCACTGTTGAGCCGTTGTTTTCCATGAGGAGAGAGCAGAGACTCTGAACCTTGAGGCAGAGCTACTTCCAGTGTTGTGCACTAGTCTAATTTTAAGCCTTGTCACATTAGTTTGAAACGTGACATTATTCCATGAGCTGAGAGCTGTCAGTTATGTAACCTGAATTGGATGATGCAGTAAAGCTCCGAAGTTGCCAATGCTACACCTCGCCTCTGCACCTTACTTTGAACTTCTCTAAGGAGAGGATAGACCTTAATTGCTTCTCAGATGGGACTGTCAGGGGTTGTTGTTAAGAGAGCTGCTGGACAGTTGTTTCAACTCTGACATTGCTTGCCCTCCACCTTGTCAATTTGTCCTCCAGTGTCCCTCTAAACGTTGATAATCCCTTCTCGGGGGAGTTCAATCACACCTAGCACTCACCAGGGGTGGATACCTGAAACTAAAAGGCCAGAAAGCAGGTCAGTCTCAGCTGAGTTCTCATGATTCATAAGTCTCGATGCAACTTGTGCAGATACTCCACAGTCAGACAGTTGGTTCAAATGACTGAAAAACACACTGCAACGTATAGAGGAAAAATAACAAACGTTACTGCCAAGGCAATACTAACAAGACTATTTACAGCTTTGTAGAACTGT
>JANJYP010088913.1:0-14077 GCA_024605115.1 Rastrelliger brachysoma | reverse complement strand
TTTTTTTTATTTCTGGCTGAGCTACAGTGCTTTAAATTATACCTGAAAACCTGTCTGGATAAATAATGGCTCTACTTTAAGCTCACTGGAAGCTCCACCCTTACCACAAAGGGTCATACCTGTGGTGCTGCATGTTTTAGCTCATCACCATAAAACACAAATCCAATTTGAGGAAGCACAGTTTAAAGATCAAAGTGGTAGATAATCCGTCTTAATGACATATTTGTTACTTTTATTTTTGCCCTTTACGTCATAAACCTTCCCACACCAAAATAGTAACAAGTATCATGCAATTATAATATGATAAAACAAGTTGACTAAATTTGTAATCCTAAACTTGGCGAATGGCTTGCAGTATTGTTAAGTATACAGTGAATAGATAAAGGATGAAAACATGCAGGACCACTGGTAAGGTCTTTTGGAAAGTAGTCAGATCTGATTCTGTATCTTTAGTAGAAAGCTGTGGAGATACAAAGAACAATGAGAAGCTTCACATCATGCATTGTTCCTCTGATCTCGATAGTTCCTCTCACTGATGACCTACTGCCCACCTCAGTGAACTCTGTCCAGCTCAATCCAACCACGTACACACCCACCACGGAAACTCCAACAAAACACACAAGAAAACACTGTTTTTTAGCTTAGTAACGATGCAAATCTATGGACTGCATTTCCAAACACTAGACTAACTCCTAATAGTATATAAAGTACTGTAAGCCATGAGAAGATGGTACATGCTGTGAATCTTGGAGTTCATTTATTTTTCTATGAATGTTTGTAAAATTGGAAAACTTTCAGTTCTCATTAGGATGCTTGACAGTTCTGGCAAGGATGTGGAACATTAAGCATCAGATAAATATTTGAAAGACACAACATGCAAAAGGATGTTTCCTACATCACGTCCTCTTATTACGAACAAGAAAATAGAAAGAATGCTGTTTGGAATGACTGCTAGTACAAATTAAAGTAAAACTCTGTGTTTGGGAGATGGATGAATCTGTTGCAGATGGACTGTTGGCCAATTTTAATCACCAAAAATAAGTGACTAGTTCATTCTCTTTTGTGTTCAATACATTACATGTGACACAATTGAAAGCAAAATTTGAGCACCATCAATTGCAACAGAAAAAGGATTTCAATGCACATCATCCTAACCAGCACAAAACAGCACACCTGCCATGCTCCACTGTGGTTTTTCAAGAAGGAAAATGTGTTTATATGCTTTGTATGGTTAGATATTCTGTTTAAAAACTTTGTAATGTGGTGGTTAAAGTGGTGATGATGACCAATGGGGATTTTTTTTTGCCCTTCAGCCCAACACAACAGAGCATGGTGTGTCTGGTTAAAAAAACTTCATACAAAATAATGGAGATGTGCTAGTAACATTTAAAATGCAATACAAGGTGAACCGTGAAACTCAATAACTGAGCAGTTTCATTGTTTTCCACAGTTTGCCACTCAAAGACACTTAAGGTTAAGGGATGAATTTGTGCATTGTCAGCTATATTTTCACACTATTTTCTAACAACTAAATTGAGAGCAGGAATAGCAAAAATACTTTGCTGTCTAGAAGTAAAAGATATTGCTCCACTTATCCAGACAAAGGGCAATACAGATAAAGAGCTGTTTTGAAACTGAGCTGTATCATGCAAATAAGAGTGTTTTACACAACTATAGTTATTTTTGCTTCGGTTTCTTTTGACACAAAGAGAAATCCAAGCAAACCAAAAAGTTACACACTGGTCAGATGTGTCTGAGGTGGAAGCAAAACTGTAAACACAGGAAGAAAGTCCTGAAGAAGGTCCTATCTGCATTAGCCAAAGTTGGATCTCACTTAATTCTCCAGTTAGTTGCTAGCAGCTGTTCACTCCTCCACCTCTCACTATGTAAAGGTCACCTAGCTACGGAAGCCATTTAGCTCAAAGAGTACACCTAGCAGTTGGGTCACCACAAACAAACCACACCAAGATCACTTGGTGGGCTAGAACTGAGTATGACTGCTATGACTGCTGTCTCATACAAAGGAGGTAAACAAACCAGTCCATCTCAATATGACCAAAAATCCACAGGTCTGATAATACCTGAAACTCATCATTTAATACATTAAACCCACTGACTCAATTTAATTTGTCTACAGAAGTGTGTACTGGGACTGTGTTGTGTACAGCTCTAAGCCAGCAGACATTCCTTTAAAGACAAATATGCTTTCAGAGCAAAGTAAGAAATCTGCCTACCTTGGCAACAACTTCAACGGCGGCTGGCCACCGTCCAAAAAAATGGGTTGAATCAACCTCAGCCACAACAGACTCATGAATTGTCAGAGGCTAAAGTGCTGATGTCTACAAAATTTACACATAGTCAAAAGTTAAAAAAAAGAGTTAAATCTTTATCTTATCTGATTATAGTTTGTTTTATATAAAATAACAAACAAAAAACTTTGTACATACTTTCTCATTCAAGACAGTGGGAGGGTGTGTTCACTGTTCACTTACTGTTCACTCATAACTTTTATGGTGTTAAAAGTACAGACAAGTTAAATAACTTAAGAAAATTAATCCTTACCAATACGAAAACATTTAAGCACCCCCAAACTTCACCTTTATTTATGTAACATGTTCTCTTAAGTTGGTCAGTCCATGGGAATCTGTGGTCTGCAAAGCAGATGCGCTGTGGGCACAAAGTGTACACACACCTCAGGCTCAGTGTAAACTAACCCTCCTGCTGACACTGATAGGAAAGAATACACCTCTAGCTTTAAGATACCAACATGAGGGGAGTGAGTGAGCGGTGAAAGAGCTACACAGCTGAGGAATAGTGTGTCAACAGAGAATGAGATTAGTAGCACCGTCCCTAGGCATTCACTCAGCTGGTGTGTGTGAGCGGGCTGACTCCTGGCTCTCATGTATCTGTGTGTGTTCTCAGCAAGGGGTTTTTGGCTTCTTTGACTGACATAGATTGAGAGTTTAGGGAGTCTCTCTCCCTCCCACAGCAGAGCTAAGAAGCTCTAAAGCTCCTTAGCACAGGCTCTGCCACTTGTTTGATGAAAGAACATCTTTTTTCCCCAAAAAACTAGAAATACTATGGAGATAAAACAATAATAGTAAATCCAGACCAGTGTTACTCTATATGGCTCTTTCTCATGCACACTTGCAAGAAAGCGTATATAAAACACACACACATCTTATTTCTTCTTTTTCTAGCTTTGTTTTGTCTTTATAAAGGATTATTATAGCCTATGTATAAAGAAACCCAACATCTTTATCCCTTTAACCAATCTCAGAGACTTAGCACATGTTAGTGCACAACACATTCACACTATGCAAGCCAACAAAGGTATTTAGAGGCATTTACAGGTTCAAAGAGGCCTTAGGAGGAGTCAGGGGATGTGAAAGTCTGGAGAATATGAACCACATGGGTGCACCAGGCGCTCGGCCAGTCATGACAGAGCGCAGACTGGCATCGACAGGCACCAGCCAACTTCCCACACACACACACGCACACATCACGCATTACTGCCCATCTCTGATCACAGCTAGTGAGAAAACAACCTGCAACACACACACACACACACACACACACACACACGCACACACACACACACACACACACACACATCACTACAATGTTTGTGTGAAGGAATCATATTGTATGCCATGTGGATTGTGCTGTCTTGTTTCTTGGCTGACAGATATCTTCAGAATAATAAATTTGAAAAATGATCATCATGATCATAAACTCTGANTGTGTGTGTGTGTGTGTGTGTGTGTGTGTGTGTGTGTGTGTGTGTGTGTGTGTGTGTGTGTGTGGATGAGGGAACAGAATCATGTTTAGCTGCTTAATGTGGTCTATGCTTTTCTCTGTTTAAGAGCAGCCATCCTAAGATGCTCACTGAAGTGGCTACANGTGTGTGTGTGTGTGTGTGTGTGTGTGTGTGTGTGTGTGTGTGTGTGTGTGTGTGTGTGTGTGTGTGTGTGTGTGTGTGTGTGCCTCAATACACTTTCCATCAGATTAAGCTGCTAAGCCTTTCTTATACAGTACCACAGAGGCTGGGTCCGTAATGGTCTAACTTTCACTGCGGGACCAAAGTGGGCTAATTCAGCATTCATGTAAGCCACCAGGGAGAATGGTTCTTTTGGCACCTACAACCAAAAATTACACTGCACACAAAATCACTGCAGTGAAGGGTCAGCTGACGGTAATGAGTCAATCATAGCAGCATGTGCAAAGATAAGCATATTTTCAGCTTCCAAATACGAGCTATGATTAACCTAAAGTTGGAACACCAGTGTATTTGATTTGTAAGAAATCCCTCATCCAGCATTTCATGCAGCATTTCAAGGCACCATATTTTAATGCATGAAAGACAGAGGACCAGTCAGCCTAAATACAAGTTCCATCCTGAGTCTGAGTGAAGCTGTATTGGACAGAATTGGACTCAGATCTCTGTGATGTCTTGGACATGTATAATTTAAACAGCGTCTTGATGTTTTTCTTTTCTTTTAGTGTATTTGAATAACGTGTAGTACACTGTCAGTTCAAGCATCATGCTTGGTGCCATTTGTCCATGATAATACATTAATGTAAGAGAAGAACTTAAAAGTCAGAAGGTTAGTCTAGAGTATGGCCATGCTGTGTAGTTTTGACACAAAATATTCTAAATTTTGCTCCATCTTTTATATGATTAGAAATGGTTTAGCTTAGAAAAGAATTATTGAAGCTGAGCTGAGTTTAATGGAAATATCAGTAGTTTACAGGTATGTGTTCACTGGGTTCATTGTATTGGACAAATCAAAATTCTGACACAATGATGGCACTAGATGGAGATTTAAGGGTTATTTCTCAAAGTAATGAGAAATCATCCTGCAGAGAACATGAATGACTGTACCAAAACTGATGGCAAGAATCCAGTGACTGAAAGAGATTGCACTAAAAATCATAAATGTCAACCTTGTGGTCTTGATAAAAAGTCAGGGGATCACAAAATGTCAGAATGTCCGTAAAAAATTTCATAGCAGCTCATCTGATACTTGTTGAGATATTTGAGTGTGAACCAAAGTGGAGGATCACTTGACTGACTATTTCATTCCTCACTCAGGCAGCTAAAAATACATATGTGTAAATTTAGTTGCAGGTTCGAAACACGCAAACAAAAATAATCTTTTTTTGTAACTTGTGCTCAAGTGTTTGTTGCTTTGATTTAGAATAATCATCACTCTAGTATTGCAGGTCACGCACGCACACACACACACACATATATACATTGTATTGACTTATTGGAAACACTGCAGCCTATGACTCACTAAAAGATTATTCTAAAACAAATGCATAGCTATGGTTTCATGAATACTCCTGATTCAGCTAATTTTTATTATTCAACTCTAATTAAAGGACTTTAGGGTCCTCTGTGAATTCACAGAATGATACTTGGGGAAAACAAAACCTTTGTCATTAGAATATTTAAAGAATTCACGGGAGTCGAGCCTAAAAAAGGGAGCTGTTTTGCTTGTTTATGTTTCCTGAAAAGTTGACATTTCACAGATAGTATTTCATCAGACAGTGTCAATTTACAGATCACACATCATAGCATGATAGTAAATGGCTCCAACAGCCACCAGCATGTAAGCCGGAGTGAGTCACCTCTCCACACCTCCAAGGAAATCACATTGACACACACACACACACACACACACACACACACACACACACACACACACACACACACACACACACACACACACACACACATATACATATGCAGTCAGTGGGGTAGTGTACACTAATATGGGTCAACCGTATGTAAGAGAAAAGTGTGTGTGAATCACAATGTCCCCTTTAGCCTGACTATGTGGAGCTCTTAATGTCAGCGAATGCGGCAAACAACACACACACACACTATGTGGCACCTTGTAAACATGCCTGATGTAACAGGAATGCTTTGCCTTTTTAATATTGTGTAGCTGCAGTTAACCAACCAACCATGGCCAATGCTGTGTGGCAGGCAAGCAGGGCAGTGACCAAGACTAACTGTGAATACATGCACACCCCAAGAGAGCGGAGATATAGAGAGAGACAGGGAGGTTTTGCATTAGAGAGAGAGAGAGAGAGAGAGAGAGAGAGAGAGAGAGAGAGAGAGAGAGAAAGAGAAAGGTAGAGAGGGAGGCAGGCATGCACAGTGAACACACGCAGACCGCAGAGAAGCAACCAAGCAAAAGTCTCATATATGATACCTCTAAACAACAAGCTTCCCTTGCCATCTCCTGCCTGGTTAGTGTACTTCCTACAGTCCGTGTGTATTGTAACCATATGTATAATGTGCACATGTCAAGCTCCAGCTGAAAGACATTAGTCAGGCCAGCAGGGATTTTTTTTACTGAAATCTGGCACAGCTATCGAAATGCTTGAGAAGAGGGATCAACCGGTATAGAGACTTTAAAGGCAAATATACAGAGACAGAAAGATGGGGAGAAGAATACAAAAGTAAAGAAAGATTTCCTGTATGAGTGTGTTGGTAGCACATACAAGCAAGCATGCATGTATGTGCTTGTGTGCATGCCTTTCTTATGAAATCTGATTATCACACAGATGCTTGAGATCCTAAAGCTCATGGCACCCCCNCTCATGGCACCCCCCCCCCCAAAAAAAAAAAAAAAACAAAACACAAAACAGCAGCACATGAAGAGCAGTAGATGATAAGAGAGTATCTGTCTGGGATGCATATAAACAGGTTTATGTTGAAAATGTATTTAAAAGGTATTTGAAATGAAATGCACCAAGGGAAAAGAAAATGTAAAAATGGAGCACCAGATAATAGCAATAGAATAGTAAAAGAATATATAAAAAAGGAGGAAGCAAAGTGAATGAATGAATTACAAATCAATAATAGACAGAGGATACCTCACGAAACGAGAGAAGGAGATGAGAAAATACAATAGGGGATAGTGAAGGAGGCAAGTGAGAAATGAACTAAATAAACTACTGAGAAAAGAAGGAAAAACAAAATAGAGTAAAATAAAGAAAAGAGAAAAGCATCATTCCCTTACCTCTGCAGCTACGCTTGGTATCCTTTTGGAAAACTTCAGCCTGAGCAGCACTGCTACAGATCCCTTCCCAGAGTATCATACATATATCTCTATCAATCAGCCAAAAAGCAAACTCTTCAGTCCACTAGGACGGTATTCTGCCTACCTGCGTGGGTCGTGTAAATCTATCCTAGGTGGTGATGAATAGCGTGTGAGTGAAAGGAGAGAGTACTACGCTAGAGGGCAGACAGACTGGCTGAAACAGGAGAGCATCGAGAGTAGAGAGCAGACTGAGTAGGATGGAAGACTTACTGCTTCCTAACATCAGAGCGGCTGAGTTGGATACACCCACCTCCTCAGCATGCATCAAATGGGACTCGCTGAGATGAGAGTGAGAGAGAGAAAGAAAGTGAGAGAGAGAGAGAGACAGAGACAGAGAGAGAGAGAGAGAGAGAGAGAGAGAGAGTGTGTGTGTGTGTGTGTGTGTGTGTGTGAGAGAGAGAGAGAGAGAGAGAGAGAGAGAGAGAGAGAGAGAGAGAGAGACAGAGACAGAGAGAAAGAGAGAGAGAGAAACCCTATGTACAGCTGATGATCTTGATCATATATATATACACATACAGTATATACATACAGGGTTAAGCACACATGCATACACTCATAAAGGATCTCATTAACTCTCTGCTCACTTAAATCTCTGACACACACACAGACAGACACACACACGCACACACATACACACACAAACCTACTCTCTTGACTGAACAGAGCTTCAGTGAAATGCCTGCTGGGCTTTCAGTGAAAATAAATAAAGTAGCTGAAGGGAGAGCAAAGCAAAGAAAGTCTTCATGGCAAAAACAGACTCTAATGAATTCAATTTCAAGCTCTTAATAACTTCTTTGCTTGTATTATTGAAAAAAATTAGTTGATTGATCCGGTGGGTCCCAAATTGAAGGTCACAAGATGATTGCAATAATTTAAAAAAACCATGATGCACAAAATTGTTCAGTTATGTCAAATAATAGGCATTTTCATCAATTCAAGCCTCTAAAAATTTTTCAGTTACAACGTGAGTAGAAAAAAAATCACTTTCACGTCCACGTGTCGAGACAATGCTTCATTTTAAATGGTCCACTATAGTCAAAAAGGCTGACTACCTGATCATCAGAAAACACTTAATCATTCTTTCATGATCAATTTTGATTATTCAGCCATCGTTTCGAGTTATTTACCCAGCAATACATCAAATTCTGTTTATTACATAAATGTAAATTAAATTAAATAGTCAGTTTTGGGCTCAAGACGACTCTAATGTGTTTTTGTTTTTTCATTATTTTTTGACAGTTGGTATAACTAGTATGACCTAAGCATGACCTATACAGATTTGACAGAAATACTGTAAAAACATAATTACATGGTTATTAATGTTGGCTGGAAATTTAGGCAGTTAAGAAAAAAAAAAACATTGCACACGTGTGTTTGTAGACGTCAGGACATGCCTCTCATTCTTGAAGTGCACCATTGCCTGTCGCTCAACATGCTTTCATTTTCCCCTCCTGTGCTCCCCTCCTGGGAGAGAGGCTGGCTGGGTTTAGTGGAGGCTGGAGGGGGGGTGTTTCATGTCAGGGGCCAGGGCTTTGAGCTGCCACACCACCCACCTCTGCTGCTCCAACCGTGAGAGCTTCATGCCTCCTGGGACAAAGCCTGCCTTGATAAAGGATAATTCCATTGCTCAGTGTATAGACAATGGTGCTCATTACTACTACAGGTTAGGGGTTGAATTCTCACAGGGTTTGTCAGTAGGTGGCAACAGCTCAGAAATGTCTGCTGTCTGCCACTGTTGGAGGAATTTGTTCAAATTCAACAGAGTGAATGTTTTTTCTTCTCTTGCTTGCCTTTAAATCAGAGGTTTCATGTCTTGGAAAATGGAGGCAAGTCAATGCTAAAATCTGGGTGAGTTATCCAGTGACCTTGTTTACCAAATTGCCCTGTTTCATCTGGTAACCCCATGATATCCAATAGCCAATCAAGAGCAAGACCTTGTGTTGATTTCACTGCCTGGTGTAGTCCTGAACACTTGCTTCCTTTTAAAAACAATGTTATCAGGATGTGATGAGGGGAATTAGATAAGAGAAAGAAAAACAAACAAATGTAATTCTGCTTTATAATTCATCCCCTGGTTAGGTTGTAGATGGGATGTGAGACAGGGAGACCCCCCACTATTACCACCACTACCGCCAGCAGCCCTCCTAGTTAAATTTAGATAAATCGCCTGCTGGTCATTACATCTGTAATGAAATCTGTTTCATTGGGTAATTATTAAAACATCCAATGTGGGATACAAGATAAATTCAACCCAAGTTAAATGAAGTATGAGCCTCATTTAGTTACCAAATTTACTGTAACCGGTCATTTCAGAGATACTACATATGTATCGCCATACCGTTTCTGCTATACTGCAGTAAAACATGCTGACGGTATCAATACCAGCAAACATTGCTATTACTGTAATTGCTGTGATAATCATCGTTCTCCTGCTTTCATCAGCAGTTTCATTTTATTTCGCCACAAGTGGCCTGTGTATGTTTCTCTGCCTTTTAAAAAATTAATTTGTGAACACCCAGCAGATAATATTTACTACTGCAAAGCTCCTGTACTCCAGAAATAATTCAACTGATTTGATTAGGGGAAAAAAATCATTCATTCAATATGAATGAGTGTGTAGAAGCTAATGCAGACACTGAGCAGTATTTGAAGTAATTTCCGGTCTTAAACTTTGAACAGTATTTAAGTTGTTTATTTTTCATATGTTGTATTGAACAAAATTTCAATGCATTCTACAGACCACTACTGAGTGATCGTGGTGTGAGGTAATTCATTTATCACTAATAATAGGATTTTAGGTAGCATGATTATTGTGATACTACATTTCATTGTGACATTTTTACCTAAAATAACCACTCCGTGAAAATCTGGCACATCTGTATACTCTGATGATGAAGATGATAATGATGGCATGCTGTGGCTCCATCATCACTATGACTAGAGGAGGTTACATGCCCACAAGGATCTAGTCCACAACTTCAAAAAAACCAAAAAAAAAAAAACTACTCCTGTTCACCACTGTATCGGCATCCTTAGAGCAACATCACTTAAAACACCAAGTCAGACACCCTGAGTGGATTTTGAGGGCTAGAGCACACATACACACACACATCGTAGGCTACAAGCTCACGTCCATCGATGAATCTGTGCTGCTGACCAAGCAGGCAGCAGCATCAGGCACTCTGCTGCAGCAGCAGCAGCAGCACCCGTCCTGCACAAATCTACCACCGTATTGACAAATGACTACAGGCTGTGTGCACTGGAGAAACGACACACCTGTCATATCTTTATCCGCCCTCCCACCACCACCTTCAACGTCAGCAGCAGCAGCAAAAACACTCTGTAGCATCATTTAAATCAACAACTCATACAAATTGAGGCAGGAATAGAAATTAGTGGGCTACTTTACGAGCGGATGTTTGGTTCACAGATTCAAGCTGAAACCCCCCGAAAAACGTAAATATAGTATCTTACCGTGGAAAATCGTGGCAGGACAGCCTCTTGTGACTGTCAGATGAAGAGATGTTCTACTGAGGGAGGGATGGATGCTGCTGGACGGATTTGACCTCCATTTCGCGGACAGTGTTGCCCCCTGCCGGTTGTCGGTTGACACTGTTTGTGTTTATTTGTGAGTATCAACGTAATATACTGAAGTATGTATGCCATCTAACACTATTTAACTTCAAACATCCTTAAATGTATTATTTTTAATGTGGAATTAATCGAAAATGACTATTTTGATAGATCCATTTCCACTCATTTCTTCAAACTAAAAGCCCCGCAGCTGAATAATAGTCAAAGTGGGGTCCGGTACATTGATATATTTTCCTATGAAAGCGAAGTCATGTCCCACCCTCCTCTGTACCTGATTGGCTTACCATTACGTTCTTGCCCATAACTCGGACCAATCATACTCCTCGTAGCTAAACCAACTGACGAACGTATGAGTACCAGCCAATCAGGAGCAGAGGAGGGCAGGTCATGACTTCGCCATCCTAGGAAAGCAAGTTTAGCCATCTGAGCACCTCCAGGGTTCAAGAGAGTCCCCAATAAATAGGAGAGTGCTGTTAGTGTTGATGGATAATACACCTGAGTTTGAGTTACTGCACAGATTTAAAATAAAAAACCAAAAAAACAAAACATAACCTACATAATGCACAATTCAATTGAAAGCAGTGGTATACCTGAAATGCTAAACTTTAGCATTTCTATAATATAAACTATACTAAAGTATAGTTTAAGTAATTATCGAAGGTGAGCAGTGCTGATTGAACAAAAGTTATTTTAGTTTTTTACTATCTTTATTATTCGTTAAGACTATCAAAGACGATGTGAAAAGTTGGCTAATTTTATCCAACGTTTTAATTATTTTAAATTTGAAGAAATCAGGGTTATTGCAGTGAATTAAAACTAAAGCTAGCAGTGAAAAAAATAGTTAACTGAAATAAAAAATAAAAGCTTTAAAAAAAACAAAAAAACTAAAACTAAATGAAGACTAAAATCAACAATGCTAAACTAACTAAAACTAAACTGAATTGCAGATAAAATCTGCTTCCTTTTTACAGTTTCATGTTCAGTTAAACTTATACCTGCTAAGACTAAAACTAATTAAAACATAACTAAAACTCAGCTCCTCAAAATAAAAAGTAAACTAAAAATATGTAATTACTAACTACAACTAAACTGATTAAAAAGAATAATAGAATAATTAAATAACTCTTTACCTGGAAGGACCCAGCTTCATAAAGAACTACAAAAATGGCTTCTCAAACCGGGGGAGAGGGCCTAAACCAAATAGGTGCCTTACAATAAGCCTGCGTTTTGCGATATAAGTATTTTATCTATGTATATATTTTTTCTAAATCATGTACGTGTTTATAAGTTATGTATAGATGTTGCAAGTAAGTTTAACTTATAGTCTATTGGTTATCTGAACTTTTATTCGTGATATTTTGACATCGTGTCGGTGTTGACCGGCGCTGGGGCAGCCAGTCGGTGCTCCTGGAAGAAAAAGCGCCAACTTCTGCGGCACCGTGGTCTGAATTGTCAAACACTCATGTAAAATGGCTTTAATGTTGGATACTCTTTAAGAAAAACACACTTAACTTCAATGTGGGATGGCATTTTCAGGTAAGCGTTTAAAGATCCAGAGACGATGTGCAGTTTAACGAGATGTTTTAGTTGAAGCCCGCACTTAGTAACAGCGTGCTGTTTGATTTCTCCTCCCACTTCTCCACCGCTTCGTTTTGACCCAGTTTTTGTCGCTGTCTAGTCTACAACACGTTTAAACACCACTTTATTATTATACTATATTGTGTAAACTTTGCCGTTCCTTTTTAAAGCTGAAAAGATAACAAGCAGATCCGATGTAGATGTTGAAAAGAGGACTAAGGGGAGACCAACGAAAACAAGAGAGTAAGTTAGCCTTAGCCAGCTAACATGTTATATAATGTGTGGCTCTGTCGGTTACTGGGTTAAGTTACACTTTTAATACTGCAGTTGCATACTTCAGTTGAATCCATTAAGTATATTTATTCACAACCTGGTCGTGTTTACTCAATTATGTGCGTTTTCGTAAGTTTCATTTTTGAACTCTTTATGGCGCCCATTGAAATGTTGTTGTTTCCTTTTCTTGCCAGTGAGCGGCGCTGTTGCATCTCCTTAAGTTAGTGGGGGGAAGGAAAAAAAATCAACATTCTCAAGAACTGAAGAAAAAAGGAAAAGATGCCAGGTCTACAGGGTGAGCACGTTGTTGTGGCGGCTCAGGGGAGTCCCGTCAAGAAGAGCAAATTGTCTCTGAAGTTTTTCCAGAAGAAAGAAACCAAGAGGACTCTGGATTTCTCTGAACCTCAACCAGATGAAGTCAAATCTGCAGAGCCAGTGGAGCCAGAGCCGAGGTGAGCATGTGCTGCCAATGTTGCAGAGCTGTGTGCACGCTTTAGGGTGTCATAAAAGTCTTTAAAAAAACACTGCTTTATTATGCACCTGACTGATTTACAATATGCTTGGCGGGGGGATGCAGTGAGCAAGAGTTAAATTATGCTGATCTCATTAGTCAAAACACTGGACAATTAAATATATTTTGAGTTTATCAGCCTTGCTTTTGGCATCCTATGTGATATCAGATGGTGTAACCTGATATTTTTTAAAACTACCTTAAGGTGTGTATGTATTTATTAGACATGGAGAAAACACTTTAATGAACATTGCTGTAAATATGTCAGATTTAGGCAAATTTATAATTTTGTTATCCATAGTTGGCCTTGATGTGATGATCCTTGGCCAGATGTGACACGAGGCAAGTTAAAGATTTAAAAAAAAAAGTTTTTTGAAATAAGGTACCAACAGTAACTCATGACAAAATATTGCTAAGGAAAAATGACATGTTGATACAACTAAAATGAAATGACCTCATCAGATTTAGGCAAAATGTTAGTTTTATTATCTGTAGTCCTTGGCCAGATGTGGTAGTAGGCTGCCTACAATAACAAAAGGTAAAAATGTAGTTATTGAAATAAGGTGCACGCAGGAGCTCATGAAAAAAACATTGATAAAACCGACATGTTAATACAGCCAAAATTATATGAAAACACTGAAGCAAGCCACAAGATAACATTAAGCAGTGTTAAGCAAATATTAGTCGAGCCCAGAAATCAACACATGAACCCCTTTTACATATTCACTGCAACCTTCATATTTTCCAGAGAGGACTTATGCTGCTTTCACATGTCAAAACACTGGAAAATTAAATATATTAAGAGTTTATCAGCCTTGCTTTTCGCATCCTAACAGATATGCTGCCTGATATTTGGACAGCTGTCTTGATGTTTTTATATTTATTTATTGGAAAGAAATTATACACATGTGTGCAATGTTCCTGGGATTTACATAGTGAGGGTATCTTTTTTTTTTTTCCCTGTGGGATACACTGGGAGCTGCGGTGTTGTGCAGTCTGA
>JANJYP010088864.1:0-18282 GCA_024605115.1 Rastrelliger brachysoma | reverse complement strand
TAGTGGTTCTAAACAGGAAGGAGAAGCGAGAGAAATCTGACAGCATCAATGAAATGGGACTGGAGTTCTTGCTGTAATAATAGAATTGTGTTTTTCAAGTAAGAACACTCTGCCACTCAGTAACCAAGGTGCCACAATCATTTTTTTTCTTTAAGTAGATGATGATCTTTACTTTTGCTGGTATGAAAGAAACTTCGAACTTCAAAAAAATCACAAACAGCTTCTCTTTATCTATCTGGTAAACTGAATTTGTTCTACTAAAAGGCTATTTGACTTGTTCCTTGTGTATAAAAAAGGGGCAGAGCATGCTTTTCCAAGAACTATTTACTTTCTTTTAAACCTTTCTAGAGAATATTTAGATTTTTATTAGCAGAGTCTACTCAAGCTTTGATTTTTCAAACCCAACTGGATGACCTTAAAGAACCGACAAATTATGCAAAGGAAATAGCTTGGAGTAGCTAATGTTTATCCATAAATATTCATTCTTCACACAGTGCAGTCCCGAGTGTGCTTATTCTACAGCTCTCCCCTCTGTGAGATGCACAAAAAGGACTGGGATGAACCCTGCCTTTTTTCTTGACTGTGGTCTATGGAAACTCTAGATTTCCCCTGACAGAGTGAGCTCTGAGGGGGCTGGTAGATATGAGATTGATTCCCTAGCGTCTTTTTAAAGGGTGCATATTCCTGTCTTTTCTCTCTTGTCCCTGAATGTGCATACACATTAATTCTTCTCTTGCTGCTCATGTTACATTTGTGCCTCCCTTTATGGTCTGTGTGTGTAGGTGACCTGGTGTCCCGGGCCATGCACCATCTACAGCCACTGTACACGAAGAACCACAACAATGGGACACCAATCCACCAGAAGAACACTGTGATTCAGTGGGCACCTGAGTCAATCTACACACTTTGTTACTTCATGCACTGTCCTCAGATGGAGTGGGAGAACCCCAATGTTGAGCCCTCCAAAGTTACCTTACAAACAGAAAGGTGAGAAGCAAACACATGTACAGGCTAGTAGAGTGGAGCATGGGATTCTTTCTCAACACTGAATATGCAGTAAGAAAAACAAGCCATAGGTTAACAGGAGCTACTGTAAATCTCTTGACAGGATAAAACCAGCATTTTTGCATTCTGCATTTTTGTTAGAGCAATTCCCATGAAAAGAGAAAACAATCAATTGATACTAATTTTAAATGGTTATCTGAGTAATCTGTATGTCTTCTGTGCCATAGACTTCCATTTTTGTCTGATCAGATCATGAGTGTTAAGTTCTAAGTGCAGGTGTATTCATACCTAAAGTGAAATGGTTGCTCCAGAGTTTTTATTTCTTTAACACCACATTCAGTCTTTGCAAATGATAAAAAAAATATGTATGTTTATTTGCATATGGAGCAAGGAAGTGAGGTCTGAACATAAGTAGTCACTCCAAATGCATGTGGAGATGCATTATGATGTGTCTCTACATGCCAGCTGTGAATTGATGTATTTAGAGCTATCCATTTGTGATTGTGTCACCCAAGATGCATGTTAATGACAGGTATGAGCTCAGCCACAGATAACATAAACATGCACAGGAGAATACCCTGTGCACTTATCATAATGAGTCTTCACTTGCAGTTTTTCATCAACAAAATAAGGTTGTAAGTTGCTGTATTCAGATTTTTATATGTAAGACCACCTTCCATGTTTTAGCAGTGAAGAATATAATACAGCATGTTGCTGAACATTAGAGGTTTTATAAAACCACACTATGCAGCGCAGGGCAAAGTCATAGAAAAATCTGCTAGTGATTAATTCATCAGACCCCTGCTCCTCATTTTATATCATGTGGCACAATAAAAATATTGCACCTTTAATGTTCACCACAACAATAATAAAAGGAGTATATAAGACCACAAAACGACAAAGTGGAAACACCGTTCAGTTAACCACAATTTATACTGCATCTGTCCTCCTTTTCACCTCAGCATAGTACTTTATAGACACGAGTCTACCAGTAATGCATCTTCTGCAGGCAACTGTACAGATCACTCTGCTGTAATTGTACACCTCTGCAGACTGTTCTTTTAATATATTCCTGGCAGTCTGCATACCTCCAAAATGGCACACCAGATGTTTTCCTCTGTACAGTTTTATATGTCAATTGTTAAATCATGTGCTGGTATAATGAGGCCTTTGGTTGACCTGAGGAGCTCAGGAAGGGGCTGTTGGAGCTGGCATACAGAGAAATGTGCCCAGTCAGTATTAATAATTACTGTTAATGACGTAGTGATACGTCCTCAGCTGGCAGTTTTGGAGCTGCGTTGGTGACTTATGTGAGGATGACATAATGATTAGGCAATGTTTCCATGGTGTTAACTCCCTTGATCCTTCGTTCTGTAGTTTTTGGACTACTCGTCATTTTCCCACAATTTAACCTGTTTGTAGTCAAAGCAAGACACAAAGCACAAAACACTCCTCACAATTTTTGCAGTTTCTGCTGAGTTTATGAGCTCTTACCTCATATTTTTTTCTACTCATCATATTCCACTGTATCATTTATACCTTGAGCTGTTCAGTATTTCCTACAGTTTGGTGGAAATCCTTGTCAGCCTGAGGTGGTATTCAGGGCTGACAGCTGAGTCTGAGCAGTTCTCCTCTGAGGCTCCAGACTTTATTGCCTGTGGTGGAGCAAGTTATCAGCTAATGTGTGTCCAAGGTGTCCAACTCACATCTGTTTTAGCTCTGATCAACATTAGAAATAAAAAATCATGTTTGTGCATGTTTATTTTAGTTGTACTTAAGCACACTGAGAGACGGCGAAATTAGGGAAAGACCTGAGACTGCAGCAAGAACGCCTCCACTTCATTACTGTTCTTGAAAGAGCTTTCCATGGAAAAACAAGACCTTGAACTGCTTGTGAACTTGTGTTTCCTTTGGGCTCGTGAGGGAATGCATGGCCATTATACGTTCCTTGCCTCTTGATTAGGTGTTGTGTGCTGCTTTAATTAAGTGTGTGGAACCACTAACGTCACGTGTTGTAGGTCAGGCTCTTTTGAAGTAAGAACAGGGTTTCTTCAGCTCAAACTACTATCAAAAGGTCCTCCCATCAAGTTCAAGATTCATTACTGAGCAACTAATTAACAATGACTAACATACTGTATATTAGCCATGCGTATGTCAAGGACAGTCCAGGCATTAAGACATCCTTTGTGCAGTGATGTATTGAACAGTAAATCTCAGAGGAACAGACAAACCTGAATACATCATTTCTTTAGCTGCGTTCGAATGATTGATATCAGACCCAAGGTAACCATCATCAGAATCATCAATTCTATGATATGAATGATGAAAAAGGATACATACTATAAAAATAATGAAATTATCACTTATACCACAATGAAATCAATAATAATGTTTTATACATATATAATTTTGTTCTCTGCATTCACATGAACACTTGTTATAATATACAATGTCACTGCAGTAATTAGTGTCATCTTCCATTATATACCGTTGTATATATCTAATAATTTCTTAAAATATCCAACATCATCCATTTTGCATGAATTAAGTGATTGATATTATGTTGCTTTGTATCCATAAGGAATGGAGTGTGTTTTGCTTAAGGTGTTTATGACAGCTCATTGTTTTTCTCAAGTGAACAAAGTGTGTATTTATATCATAACATGCTGTCAGAACAATAAAGAAGGTCAAAATATAATATCATCATGCATATGTATCCTCATGCATATGGAGCCCATGTGCCTGCAGTAAACACTGGCGCAGGATGAGTAGAGGAGAGAGGTAGACAGGAAGTAAGAAAAGGAAGTTCAGTGGTTCCTTCATGCCGATGGTTGTTGTATTTATATCCAAGAACGTACATGCACTCTGTGGTAGTTTCTAACATAGAGTTTTTTCTGCATAAGCGTGTGGTGCTGTTTCCTCTACACAAGTACGGTAACATTTTGAATGTCTGCCACGCTCCCTCAGGCTTTTGGGTTTGAGCACTGGTGTCTGGATCAAACAGATGATGGTTGTTTCCTGCGTCAACAGTATTTCTACAAAACACTGACCAATACACCTTTTCTTTAACCAGATGCTGAACTTCCATAAATAATGTATGTTGGCATGCAATAATTATACTTCTCATCTACAGTATATGTTTGTTTACACCATTCAAAATAAATAACAAACAGAGGAATTCCATAACTTAAAAGAAGTGTGGTGATACTTGGCTATACTAGGCCATATGAATGTTTACAACAGCTTAATATGTTATCTCTGTGTTGCAATGTTTGTTTACTTTTTGTTAATAGTGCATTTATGCAGTGTTATAAGGGGAGCCTATAAAAGCATCAGCACAGTATTATATTATGGCCCTGTCAAGGTTTAGGTCTGGAATAGAATGGAATATATATATAGCGAATAGATTTGATTTCATGTCTGAATTTGATTTATTTTCATTGCTATGATCTATACTTTATAATCTACTGTATGATCATGCTCAGTTTAGATTTTCTCACATTAAAGTGCCTCTCTCATACGACATACCAGTTTTGGATTTTTGATTTGATCTTCTGGATGGAATTCATCCTGTTGTCAGACATCTACTTTACTGGGCAACATTTCTAAAATAACATATGCAAATTCTGTCTTAGGTAGGTTTTCCTTGCAAGTGCTTGGGAACACTAAGTACTGAGTATGAAGTTCAGTATGTGTGTGCGTGTTCCTCTGCTGGTAAGAACATGTGACTCTATCCCCCCCTACAGGCCCTTTATGGTACTGCCACCTCTGATGGAGTGGGTGCGTGTGTCTGTTGCCCACACCGAACACAGACGTAGCTTCTCTGTGGACAGTGATGATGTTCGGCAGGCTGCCAGACTACTGCTGCCTGGAGTGGACTGCGAGCCACGCCAGCTTCGGTATGGCTGTAAACCTGTAGGCTTGAAAGTGTGTGCACCCAAGCACTTCGTCTGCACACCATAAACACTACAGGCATATATGTGAATGCACATGCAAACACACAACTCACTGATTCAAGAAAGAACCATATTTTTCATACACTCATCTTCACTGCAAAAAAAAAAAAAAAAAAAAAAAAAAATCAAGCTTGTCAGGTGTCAAGGGAAAATAGGTTGAGATTGTAAACAGTCAAAACAGTCAGCCTGGACTATGAATCACTTTGTGTTCTTTGCCCTTCAGAACGGATGACTGCTTCTGTGCCTCGAGAAAACTGGATGCTGCCTCTACCGAGGCAAAGTTCCTCCAGGACCTGGGCTTCCGTATGCTCAGTTGTGGACGCACAGATCTGGTGAAGCAGGCTGTCAACCTGCTGGGTCCGGATGGTATCAACAGCATGAGTGAGCAGGTCAGAGACACAGTCAACACATTAAATAATGCATATGAAAGCACATTTACACTCCAATGCAGATAGAGATACACAGCTTGTTGTAGAGAGGATTTTCTTTGCTTGGTAAACTATGAGTCCCTTACCTGTGAGCACTGTGCAGACTTTTAAGCAGGAAGGTAGTCATATATATTAAAACTTATGCTGACATATTTTTGCAGCAGCATTTCTACCTAGGAGCTCTGTGTTATGACTACCACCTCAATATATGAGAATACTAAAGAGCACACAGTGTAACTCAAACAAGTTTCCATGGGAATATCAACATTTAGTTTGGGCTGATCTAAGCAGAAACTTTCAAATGCAGAATCTAATACTGCATATGCAGTATATCAGATAAATAGCTGAATGTTATGAAACAGAAAGTACCTGCTAGTGGAGCTGTCAAGGATGCAAAGTTTAGAGCGGACCACAAGTTCAGCTTTGTTTTGTGCCACTTAATTGTAATCTATACATTATAATGCTATTTGGTGCTTTAATAAAATGAGATACTGTATCTTTAACTTCTTAAATGATCTGGTTGTTCTCTGTACCTGTGCTTGTGAAGGGGATGACCCCACTGATGTATGCTTGTGTCCGTGGAGATGAGGCCATGGTGCAGATGCTGCTTGATGCGGGAGCTGATATTAACAGTGAGGTTAGTGATGATGAAATTTCTACTGCTATTCTGGTTGTGACATTGGGTAATTCAAAGTCAAATGAAAAAAGTTGAAATCTTAAGGACCAGAATGGAATCCATGTTGCCCTTATAAATCTATTAAATACCTAGACCTGCTCCGGTGTTTTTCCATTCAGTATTTACAGTCTTGTAAGTCTATATAAAAGGTTTTTTAAGAAGATGTAACAATGTTTGTTAATATTGATAGAAGTATTTTGTGGTATTGAGTAGGAGAAGTCCAAATGTGTTGTCCCTCATCTTCCCTTCTTCGTCCTCTACTTGTGCCATGCTGCTAAATGTATAAGAGCCAAGGATCATGAAGCACTGACTGTTCTGTCACTTTAGCAGTGCACAAACAGCTTGAAACGGGCTGCTTTGTAGTTATATGTGCAGTGAAACTCACTTGCATTTCAATGTTTAGAACATTTTATGAAAGAAAATGTGATATTTTGATTAACTTGATTAATCTTTCACAGAATCTGCAGAGAATGGAGTTGGTATTTTGATTCCGTGCAGATATTAAAGAGGATGCTCAGTTGAAGCCTCATGATCCTTCTCTTTGTTAATCACCTCAGCAACATGTCCCATCAGCCATTATGTCAGAGTTGATTTGCAGTCCACTGCATTCATGATCCCTGGCCAAAACACAAATCACTAATTACTGACACCCACTTTCAGATACTTTTTAAAGGCACCTTTCAATTTGGCTTGAATAGTTGAAGACAAGTTTTGTTTGTTTCACGGGCTGGGTAGCTTTCAATATGACTGACATTTCATAAATTCAGTCAAAGTTAGAATCATGTTATCTGCCTCAAATATACTTTTTTCCCCCTTTAAAATAGCCTCAGGAAAATATGTGCCTTTTAGTTTGTTCATGTGACTCTGTCTCATATATGTCACCATTTTATTTGGCTCATAGTTATAAACTGCAGTTTCCCAGACCAGAGAATTGAATCTTAGAGAGGTCAGTCAGGTCAAAGCCCCTTGTCAGAGAAAGCACAGAGGACAATGGAAAGATCAGAGTGAAACCATTAGGATAAGGCCTAACTAGACTGATCAATCTATTGTGTTCATTAGAAGGCAACTCAGTGACAGAATGTCCTCTGCAGCCCCAGGGTTCCTAGTTAATTACTCTTGTTTCTCCTGTAGAGCTTCCTGTCGCCCCTCTCCTCCCTGCGGCTGCTTGTCTTGTGTCCCATAGGCCATATAGTAGTTTTAATGGCTTCATATCTCTCTCCCTTACCTCCCTCTCACATTTGCCCCCCAACCCCTCTTCCTTTTCCCCTCCTACCTACCCAACCTACATGTGTCCCTTCCCCAGGTGCCAAACTCAGTACACAAGCACCCCTCAGTCTTTCCCGAAACACGGCAGGCGACGCCCCTCACTTTCGCTGTGTTACACGGACATGTGCCTGTGGTGCAGGTAGTGACATCCTTTCTCACCTGTGATACTCTCATGACCTCTCACTGTGCTTCAGCTCATGGTTGGTAGTCATTGTCATTTTTGTCATCAGTGTTTCTTGGTGGTGACAATGATAATGGGTTTCCACAACAAGTTTTCTCCTGTCTCTCTACAGTATGTCATTTTCATTTCTCACAATGATTGAGATCACACTTGTGTTATGTAGAATTTAATGCGTGTATTTAAAGACAGGGAATTCATCTAGGCAATCATTATGTCTGAACAGCTGTGCTGAACATGGCTTTCTCCTGTCAATTTGGTTTTGTGAGCAAATGGATCAGACTCCATTTAGTGAGTGCAAAGTACAAAAACAGCAGCCTAATTGTTATCGAACTCATTCAACTAATTCAGCTTGTCCTCTAAATGATCTGCCCATTGGATTTTAAATCATTAAATTCTAATGGAAAAGCAATTTGACCTCTGAATACATCAGAAACAATAAAGAATGTAGTTAAAATATTCAGCTCAGAGTAAAATCACAAGTGAATTGCTGTTAAATATGCCATTATGTCATTTAACAGTTCCCAAGTTATTACTTTTAATTGCAAGTCACTTTTCAACTTTTTAATGCATACGATGACATAAAGAGATTCAGGAGCTTGTTGAGATCATTTCATGTGTAATGCTCAGTGTTGTGTACTTAAAAGAAGAAGAACTCATTACAGTTAAAATAATAATAACAAACTGTAACAGAAGATGATTATTAAGCTCATTAAATAACATGGTGTGTAAAAAGTGTAAAAACAAAGTTGTAATTTAAATGTGGTTGGGAGGGAGATTTCTTGGTCTGGTGCAGAGACCTCCATTGTAGACCCCAATAAGTTACTGCACCCAACTGAGAAATAAAACAGAAGCTTACTGGTTTCACTAGTTTTATATGCATTATAAAACAAGATACACAGTTAGCTTCAGAGCTGGTAGTGGTTGTGGTAGTGATTTTGTCGCCTTTGAACAGAGTCAAGTTACTTGTCCTGTAACTATTTTTAACAAACAAATGTACAAGTGTTATTGATGTTCCAAAATGTCAAAACTATTAAAATAGTGGTTAATTGTGTTGTAAGATAGCAGTGTACCACTCACTTATAAAGTTACTATTCACATTTATTCATAAGCATTAACCAGTCATTTGGTGAGAGAAGCTCAATTGTACCAGCCTGACTTCAAATCTGACTGTTTGGGTAAACCCTTCCTCTTCTCCTTTGCCTCCTGTCTCGTCTGCTTCTTTCTCTTCCATTATGCCCCTTTGTGTCCCCACTCGACCCTTGCAGCTGTTGCTGGATGCCAAAGCCAATGTGGAGGGGTCCCTGCAGGATGGGATGGAGAACTACACAGAGACCCCGCTGCAGCTGGCTGCTGCTGCAGGTACAGAGCTGCCTCCTGTCTCACTATACTGTGCCATGCTGAGAACACCAGCTGGCCATCTATAACCAGCTGATCACCACACCTGGCTGTCAGCATGATCATTGGCTGAGTTATAACTTCAGAGACATATTTTTTCCCAGGGGCTGGAAAAATAAAGACAAATAGAGACATGCATGCAGAACAAATGAACAAACCTTTGCCTCACTCTCATTTTTCTCTGTCTCTCATTCTTGTTTAATCTTGTTAAGTAATGCATAAACTCTGTCAATCATTTTTCATGCACAGGTAACTTTGAGCTAGTGAGTTTGCTGCTGGAGCGGGGGGCAGATCCCATGGTGGGAACCATGTATCGCAATGGCATCTCCACTGCACCGCAGGGAGACATGAACTCCTATAGCCTGGCAGCAGCTCATGGTCACAGGTAGCTAATGCACACATTTATGTTAAACCATAACTACACACTGACTAATTCATTCTGTGTATTCAGCATATAATCTTGTTTATGCATAAATACAAACTCAACAGAGCACATCCAGGAAATTGGCACCTCAGCTGCTAAATTGGTTTGTGTCATGTTTAACATTGTGTGACTAAATTCCTCTTGTTTGCCTGCATTTTTGCTGTTGTTGTTCTTTGACATTGTGCAGTCCGGAAACTCTGCACGCTCATCTGTAATGTATCCAAATACTTTAAGGAAACATCAGTTTGGAGCAAATCATATGTGGTCCACTCAGTGGCACTAAAAAAATACATGAGCATTTTACTCTAATACACTGTATATGTTTAATTGTTCTATAGATTATATCACTTAATTTGGGCTCCTCTTTATTTATAGGTAGGTTTAAATTTTACTTATGGACTGCAATTACATTTAACAGTCTGTATAATAAACTGTCCATTATGCGCATAAGCTTTTACATATCAGGCATTTGCCTTATTTGCATGATATGATCAGTTTCAGTTTTCCCCAAATTATTTTTTGTTTGCTGATATGCACACATAGCATTATTCAATCTACAAAAGACATTTTGCTGACTAATATTAAGTGAGGTCACACAGTCTGTACATTGGTAACTTGTTTTCCATTCTATGAGGAGATCAGTATGACTGTCTGCACAAAGCATAGCATATCTCCCACTGACCTTGGTTGGCATAGCAAACAGCCAGCCTTATCATGACGATTGCATATCCCAGCCAACCTCAGTAGACAGATAGATTAACCACTCTGAAAGAGACCTACAGAAAATGATCAGAGAAGGAAATACAAACATTTCCTTCACAATCATATTTGTTCATAAAACAGGATTCATGCTAAAAATAAGTATCAAACTTACAAAACAGTTCATTTGAAAATGTCCATCACATTAATGAGCATAACCCAGCGACTGCCATTTCACTCAGACAAGTTTTAAAATGCTGTGTTTTCTTATTATATAGTCACTTGTAATATTGGACAAGATTCAAACTCGTTATAGATTAAAACATAATTAAATCAAAGAGAAAATCTGTGCAGACCAATAAAATGATATTCCTCTTTTAATTTTTTGCTCTTTTTTTCTTCTAGAAATGTGTTTCGTAAGTTGTTGTCGCATACGGAAAAAGGGAAAGGGGATGTGTTATCATTGGAAGAGATTCTGGCAGAGGGTTCAGAGCTGGAGGGGAGAAGTTTGTCTGAGATGGATCTGATCCGGACTGGGAAGGCCAAACTTAAAGCCCTCAAAGAAGCCATGTACCACAGTGCAGAACATGGGCATGTAGACATTACCATAGACATACGGAGCCTTGGTTAGTCTACTCTAAACATGTGGCTATGTAATTCCTACACTATGTGTGTATGTAGTATGTTTGTGTATTTGATGTTTCATATGTGTTTACCTATATATCTATTTCCCAGGGGTCCCATGGACTTTGCACAATTGGTTGGAGTCTTTGCGCACATGTTTCCATCAGCACCGCCGGCCTCTGATCCAGGGACTTCTGAAAGAGTTCAGCTGCATTGAGGAAGAAGAGTACACAGAGGAGCTCATCACACATGGCCTTCCCCTCATGTTTCAGATCCTCAGAGCCAGCAAGGTACAATACAACTGTACTTGTGTCACCTGTGAAATAGTTTTGGTTTCAGTTACTTATGTATATGGGATAGGTAATGTAGAAGAGTTTTTCCATATAGTTACATTTTAATCCCTATCTTATTCTATCTTTCAAAAGTTCTTTCACCCTCTTATACTTTTTATAATAATTGTTCTGTTTACTGAGCCACAGCTGCAGTTCCCTCTTGTCATTTGGTAGTCAGGTCATCAGCTTCACAGAGACTGACAGAACCCTACTCAATATAAATTACCTAAAATGATATGATATGATCTGCCCCTTCACTCCTCTATGCTGCTGCTCATCAGATCAGGTCCCTGTCTCATTACTTAAGTGCATGATCCCTTTGATATGCTATATTAGATCTAAAACAGCACATCATCATCATCACATCAGGCACCACTGTTTGTTTTGTCTCATGGGCTTTGACTTATTACTGCACTGTAGGTGTGATGAGAGTCTTGTTGTCATTGCTGAGATGAAAAAAGCACTGCACAGTGCAGGCACACACACACACACATTCACATAAATAATACATACAAGTGCACCTGCAGAGACACACATGGATGTGCAGTCCCATACCAACATTATTTACATACACCCACTCTCATATACTCAGACTAACCTAGCCTTCAGTGGTTTGCTGCTGTGTCGGTCCTTGTCTCTGTCTTGGCTGATGTACAGTGGGGCCGCTGACCCTCATTTCTATGAGGGCCTCAGGGACTGCTGGCACTCTTTGCCCTATGATGAGGACCAGAGCCAGCAAGGTAGAAGCTGTTCATCTTTCCCCAGCCAGACAGTCTGCGCCCTCAGCTCACTACAAATGTTCATTCAGAAATTGCAATTCAATGTAATTCATTTTTTTCTTTTTTATCTATCTATCTATCTATCTATCTATCTATCTATCTATCTATCTATCTATCTATCTATCTATCTATCTATCTGCTTGACTGAATCCAGTGAATGTGGAAAAGCATATTTGTCCCTGGTGTAATATGGGTTGTTAATAGCTGTTTGTTGGTATCACGCTTCAGTAAGAGCAGAAGCTTGACTGCACACATGGGGCTTGTAGTGTTGCGCACCACTGCTGCAGTTAAATGACACTGCCCAACACCCCCCTACTCCCTCAGCACAATGGCACAATACACACACACAAAAGTTTCAAATAAGGGTAAGAAGATCTCACTCTTTGACCTCTGTCTCCTTCTTATGCTTCTGCGGTAGTTTGGCCTGCCACAGTGTTCCCCATTACAGTTATCAGCTCTGAGGAGCTGAGGTGTGCCACAGTGTGATATTCATCTAATCCTCTTTCAAAGGTGTGAGATAACCATGACATATGGTACGGTATATTGTAATATTTGCTTGAATAAAATGTAAGCTATGGTTGCAAAAGTTGAACATTTCTCACTGTTCGGGTAATTGTGTTGGGGCGTTTGTTTGTGCTCTTGCATAACATGGTCTCCTGGTTGTGGCTGAGCCCAGTCTGCCAAAGCAAGTTACCTCACTGAAGTTCTCTGAAGTTTAGTTACTCTTTCCATGTTTCCTCAGAATGAGGTGATCAGTCAGCAACTGTCTGCAATCTTCACCCAGTGTTATGGCCCATACCCCATCCCCAAACTGGCAGAGATCAAGAGGAAACAGTCATCACGCCTGGGTGAGAGCCTGTCTTTATCATTTAAAAAGAAACTGTATGTTTTTTGTGTTGAAAGATATAGTGCATGATAATGCAAAAAAGAAACAGCACTTATACAGCATAAATCATTTCAATATATTTTTGTTAACCAGCCATCTCTAAATGCTGAATATATGGCAAGAGCTCAGAACGCCATCTAGTGCTCAGACATTAGAACTGAAATATAAATATAAACTGAATCAAAACAGTTGAAATGTGTCTAGAATAGTTAGGATGGCTAAGTTGCACACCTTGGTTTGTTTGTTTTATAATAACAGAAAAACATCAAGTTTTTCTGGCCATGTGTCTTTTAGATCCTCACTTTCTGAACAATAAAGAGATGTCCGATGTGACCTTTTTGGTGGAGGGGAAGCCTTTTTATGCCCACAAAGTCCTGCTCTTCACAGCTTCGACCAGGTAAGTTGTTTTTGTGAAATTCAATAGTATAGGGACTCAACCATTTTTTGTACAGTAGGATTTTTCTATCACTGCTCTTCTAAAATATGAAACATACATATTGTGTCAAAAGAAAAGATGAAATGATAAAATCCATTAAATAGATAAATTCATTCATATAGTAATCACTGATTGCTTTCACTTGTCGTACACATACAGATAACTACAGCAGATTCATGTGACATTTGTTATATGTCACAAGTGAAATATATTTTTTGAAGTTATCTTGATATGTTGATGACAGGTGTTGTCAGTACTATACTTTCCCTTCTGCTGATACATGAAGTCATTTTTCTTACTGCCTCTGGGACTGACAGAATGTCCATTTCACTCCCATGCCATGTTACATTTATGATAACAATGAGTCCAGTCATCAAATGACTGAAGGGAAATTATGCATAACTCAATAAATGTGTTCTTGATCCTCTGTTGACATTATGCCCTCAGAGAAAATGTCAAACAATTCAAGAAAACTCATTTTGACTTATTAATTCAAGGCTTATTGTACTCTACTATGATGCTACTGTAAGCTACAATAAGATTTATTCCCATTCTTTGAGTGTTAATAATATTAATTAAGACTAAATTAAACCTCATTTAAACCAAGGTTGTGATTTTTAACTTTTTTTTTTACTTCTTTCTTTTTTTCTCTCAAGATTCAAAACTCTGCTAGCCAACAGGCCATGTGGTGAAAACACTTGCATTGAAATCAGCAATGTGAAATATCACATTTTTCAGGTAATGTACAACAGAGGCATTTGAATTTCATAATCATATCCTTGCATTATGAATTCATACTGTATTTGATCTGGGAGTTGTGTAATATGATGTTGTATTTTTTTGTCCTAGCTGGTGATGCAATATCTCTACTGTGGGGGAACAGAAGCTCTGCACATTAGGAACACTGATGTTATGGAGGTTTGCTTGTTATTGCAGCTTTCACTGTAACCTTGGAGGTTTTATGATATACCGCTAAATATATGAAACTCACACTGAAGACAAGCCTTTATGTTATAATACATAATCTCCAGATTTACTATGGACATCTATTTTTAATGTCTTTGATCAAGTGCTAAATTTAAATATTCATTCATATTATTCACTTGTGTTTTTTTGCAGCTTTTGTCAGCGTCCAAGTTCTTCCAGCTGGAAGCGCTCCAGAGGCACTGTGAGATCATCTGTTCGAAGAACATCAACACAGAAACTTGTGTAGAGATCTACAACCACACCAAGGTGCAAACAAAATTAGACATTCTCACTGATTCACAGGAAGTATACATTTTCATTGCACAAAAACAATCTTTTTTTCTTTTGGTTTTAGTTTCTTGATGCTCCAGATTTGGCATCCTATATAGAGGGCTACTTCCTAAAGAACATGGTAATGCTGATTGAGTTGGAGCCATTCAAACAGCTGCTGTATGATGCACCTCCAGATAGCCCTGGCTATGACATCCTGCAGGACCTGGAGAAAACCCTGTCCATACGCATCCAGTCTATCCACCTGTCCTCCTCCAAGGGATCCATTGTCTGAACTCCTGAGCTTACTGCTGAGTAATAGAGACATGGGACTCCATTGAGATGTATCTGAGTGACAGATCATCTCAATCAAAAGAGACAAATAAGAATGTGTGATAAATAAGAATGGACTGTTATCTCTGTGAAGCTGATCAGTTGCTATTGTGCTTCTTGTTATCTTAGCACAGATGGTCACACAGTCTGTCTGTCTGCACCTTGTTGATATCTGTCTACTATGAGTTAACATGACTGTCATAAAATAGCTGTATTATGCCACAGTTTGCCAATAAGATCCATGACTGTAACAATTACCCTTGTTCAGCAAAAAATTCCAAGGTAAGTACAGTAGTACAAAATGTGTGTTCCATGTTAAACCGAGGTGGGACTACAGAAGCTCAGATGAAGAGCAGCAACCCACCGCAGCAGTCAGATTGTCTGAAATACATGGCTCCATGTATTGAGACAAAAAACAACCTCAGTGTAATGTGATAAGCCATCCTTACCTAGCTGTGAGGAAAAACTGCCGCCACATGTTATGATTATTTGCTTAAACATCCGGTCCTGTACAGAGTCATTAATTTGTATATCTGCCAGTCATTTAGCAGTATTCATGCTGATTACTCTCTCTCTTAAGCCAAACTAACAAGTAGGCTACATGTAATGTGACTGATGCAAAAGAGGAACATTCTTCAGTTGACTTTGGGCAACTGGATTGGAAAGAGGACTTTTTCTTCCTCCACTACTGTGTAAATATTGTTGATAGACACAGATTATAGATAATGTAAGTTAATTTATATATCCACGGATGTTTTCTCATGTGTCTTACTGTTGGATATTGCTGTAAAAAAAAGCTGATCTTATAAATGTCTATGTTTAAATGTTGCATGTCAGGGGGATGATTGTGTTTTCGGATTTTCTGTTTGAACTGTTGAAAGATTAAGCAGCTTTCACTCTTATATGACTGAACATTGGGTGAGATATTGTTTTGTCATCAGCATGGGTCACTAAATGTTTATCAGTCAAATGGTGTCATCATTTTGTGTGTAAGAGAGGCTGAGAGAGTCTGTTTAATCCTGTACTGAAAATGTAATGCTTTCACCTGTTTTCCAGGCATTGTGTGTAACTTGATCAAAATTAATTTAAAGATGATGTTGAATGATTATATGAGGAATTAGCTCTTAAAGATTCCTCTAAAACACCCTTAAGGGTTGTCTCTTTGGTGTGAAATTATGAAGACTATCCTACTATTATTTTGCTATCAACAGCTAAAAGGCTAAATCTTAGCTGGACATCCAACTGCTTACAAACTTATAGAGTCTTGGATAGTTTAAATTATAACAAAAAAAAAAAAAGGATTGAACAAGTCACACTATGTCATTTATGGAGCCCTAAAGCTGACAAAATGAACTTAAAGGGTATCAAATAAGTAAACATATAATTAAATACATCCAAAAAAAGTATTAAGTTACAAAAGTTAGCATGCTAACACTATATGGAAGATTACTGGCACTATGCTTCCATAATTTATCTCCATTTTTGAGTCTTTATCTTATCTTCATTAATGTCCGGAATAAAAAAAAAAAAACAGTCTTCATTGTGTTGTCCTTGAAATCTGGGAGATCTATGGGATTTTAGTGTCTTTTTCATAATGTTAAACAAACTTAACTAAAAATTCCTAAGAAGTATAGGCCAGCTAATGTTAGAATTTATACAGTGCAGTGCTATTTTACTCTGCAACACAGAAGCTTCGGATATGATGATATTTTTGAGCAAACATGTTGATATTGCAACAATATTGTAGGGATGTGTGTTGGTGCTTTCACAAAATATTAACGCAAATAAATTTCATCAGTAATGTGAATATAATGACTGAATAGCAAATAATATAAATAATATATAATATTATAATAATATAATAGCCAACATAGTCTGGCATGTTAAGATAATTATGTCACTTTAATATAATATAGCCTTTAAAACCAGGAAAAATCAATGCTTGCAAGATCATAATAATGTGATTTATTACTGTAAAAAGCACAGGTGTGAACAATAATAATACTTAAAAAATGAATAAAAAGTGTAATTAAAATGTTTTATCTTCTTTCACATACCTTATATATTATTGACAATATTGTCATCTATTTATTAATTATTCTATTTTTTGACTAATAATATTTCATTACATTTTGTCAGTTTTGAGTCTCCGTGGTGAAATGTCTCTTAGTACAGTGTGTCTATGTTTTAGATTATAGTTTGTAAAGACTGAAGCAGTGTATGGTGGCTGAACGTTCAAAGGGGTTGCGGTGCAGAGGAGGTATCACGGTCAAAGAGGGAAACAAACAGATCAGAAGTCAGAGGGAGGAAAATCAATCAGGCAAAGTGTACACCTATAAAGAGAAAGACAAGAAGAAAGAAAACATCAAAACTGTGCATAGAGAACAGAGGTGCTCTTGTTCTGCATTGCTCCATTGTGTGCTGCTGTTTAAAAAAATAGTTCTCCTTCTCAGGCAGATATGCAATATATTTCTCAATTTAAAATGACTGTCAAGAGATTTGCGTTAGATGAGATCATTCATTTATTTAAAAAATATATATTTATTTATTTTTCCAAGACTTTGTGGTGACCTGCAACTCTGCAAAAATAACTAGTGCCAGACATAATACTCTTTCACTATTTCAGTCTTTATGAGACAAACATCTCAGGGCAGCAGGATAGTTAGGGTTTGTTTGGCTGTGTGGTTTTGTAAATGACACATGATACATTTTCACAATCAAATTACTGGGAGTAAACAATCTAGTTCAGCCATTTTGTCTTTTTTTTGTTTGTTTTGTAACAATGAGTATTGAATTACGTCTCATCTAATCTGTGTTCCTCATATCCCATTCAATATCTGAAGAAAACTGTTGCNGCGTGTGTGTGTGTGTGTGTGTGTGTGTGTGTGTGTGTGTGTGTGTGTGTGCGAACACGCTTGCGTGTGTTAGGGAGAGAGTGACAGCAGTTGTTAAGGAGTTGCTATGGTTACCGCTGCTTGTGAACAATGTTGAGTGGAGAACGCTCAAAAGACTGACTGGCATCCTGAAGTGCACATACATGTACATGTTTATACACTGACACACTCAACACACACTCACACATATTCAGGTTGTAGTCACTCAAAAGGATTTCCTTCTGAATGGGCAGATTGTTATTCGAAGCAGAAATTACCCATCATCAGATTAGCTGTGTCAGACAAGAGACCATGTGATTAAGCCGTGGAAATGTCTCTGTTGCCTCTTTTCTAAAGCACTGTTGGGCATCTTAATTTACTGGGCTGTGAAATGCAAGTAGAGCGCTAAGTAACACCAAGGGAAGTCATTTGGGGAACTCCACAGGAGGACACATTCAGCTATGTAACCAATAACCAACTATTTGACATTGTATATGACGGGGGTCGTATGCTTTCCCCTCTGTTTTATCTGTTTTATCTTGCTACAAACTGGAATTCCTCAGCACATAACTTTTTGTGTTGCCATGTTCTCAGTTCAGAATGTCTATTGTTCAGTTCTGTGTGTGTGGGTTGATGTGTGCATGAGTGTGAGCAAATGGGAGGGTAAAAAAGGGTGTTTGCCCCACTAACTCTGGCCCCAACGCGAGCCCCTTCGTCCTCCCCTTGTTGTCATGCACAGGCGGTCTCCCTTTG
>JANJYP010088770.1:0-18737 GCA_024605115.1 Rastrelliger brachysoma | reverse complement strand
ACACACACACATTTTCTGTGTCTGTCTAGAACTATTATTTTTATATACACACACATTCTCTTCATAAAGAATGTGTTTTTAAGCCCTATCAACATTAAATATGAATCACATACTGATGACAAAGCTTCAGAAGCTTCTCACTAAAAGCAGTAATGCAATTTATCCACTGAATTCTTCCACTCAATAACTTGATGATTCACTTTATTGGTCCTACACACACACATTTATGGGTGTAAAAATGTCTATTGTATATCATGAGAGTAAACTAGAAAAAAATCTCACATGAGTTGTGAGGTGCTTATGATTGATTTCTGCATTGAAATTCAGTTAACTACCTTGATATGTGTAAGAATTTCAAAATAGCATCAGACAGTCTTATTTAAATAGAGTCAACCAGAATTAAATCACAAAAGGTAAATATATACCTTTTCTGCACAAACTGGAAAATCTAATGGATGTTTTTTTCCTTTTCATGAGGATTTTGAAATAAATATTTTTTCAGTTGTAATTTCTGTAAGTATTTTATTCATCATCTCATATCAAATTTTCATCCCAAAAGTGTCACCAAATTGTTGTCCGCTCTCCTTCTCCACTTTGATAACGTGTTTTTGTTTCGTGCTGCCTCTCTGAACAAGATTTTAAAAATTCTGATAATTAGAGGAAACCAGTGATGTTGAAGTCAAATACAGCCATGTCTATTTCACATGGGAAATTCCATGGGCGAGACACCTGCTGGCCTTAAGAGACGCAAAGTTGCATGATGAGACGGTACCCTTCCTGGTGCGACACCGCCTGTCTGGCAGGAACACACACAGGAAACAGGTTAGTAGCGTGTCCGTTGTGCATGTTTGTGTGCACACGCATGTGTGTGTGTGTGTGTGGATGGGCTACACCCTCAGGAGTGTGCCACCACGGCAACTGTCTCCGTGGGAATAATACCACCTGTCGCTCAGGGCTACCAGACAATGGAGGCCAGATGGGGAGCAAAGGGTGGAGGATGGAACCAAATACCGACCTATGCAGGGGCATCAAATCAAATTCTTTAGTTATTCCTGATGCCAAGAGCCTATGGTTTTATTGTTCATCAGTGTTTGTCTCAGTAACACAGTACATGGCCATCTGTCTTGCTCTTTATTATCTTTTGCCTCTATTCCTTTGTCTCTTTATCTGTCTTGATGTTTGATATACATATATACATATATACATACATAGGCAAAATTATTAAAGATTAAATGTCACTGTATCTGCCTGAAAAGAGCAGCTTTGGTCACTATCAACGTCTTCTTCAGACAAACTCCTTTTTTATCTTTGACCTCAGACACATCCCTCATTTCCTTTCTTGTATCTTTCATGTCCTCAACCATTTGTTTCAGTGATTCACCTCCTGTTTCTCAAGAAACAGGATGTAAAGAAATGTTTGTGGATCAGAAAGATAATATAAAACATCATTGCTTAATCCTCCTGTTGTCTTCACAGTGACTGTGCAACTTTTGTTATCCCAAATCTGGCCCTGTTAGACCCTTTTAGCCAACATCATTTCAACTTTCAACAAAAATAGACCTCATTTAAATGAAAATATATCTTGTTTTTTACTCAAAATTCTGCCTATATATCTTGTTTCTCTTTCTTGCAATTCTTACTTTGTATGTTTTGATTGTTATGCGCTATTGTCAATACTAGAGCAAATTCCTTGTATACTTGGCAAAAGGCCTGTTTCTGATTCTAAACATTTGTTGAGCACACCTTTTCAAGCTTTAACGATGAATCTATTGGGGACCTGAATGAGTGTCCATCCAATGGATGTAGTGGATGTAACTATATAATATGATGACAAGGGGTCATTCTTTTCTTGAGGCGCCCCCTTCTTTCTGGTAATTGGACAAGCATGATTGCCCAGTTCCCATAACTTGTATGATTACCCCATGAAAAGAAATAGTATACACAAGAGAGCCGGCAATTTTGTTGCATTTCTTTTCTTATAAACAGCAGCGCATTCAAGTATAAATCTAAGCTATCCCTGTCACACATGCTGCCATTAGAGGTATGAGAGTGAAGGTTGAATAGAACAGGAGAATGTGGGAACTGGAGGTGTTCTCCCCTGTCAGGGTCGCCATCTGCTCTTTATCCATGCTGGCACCAAGCCCTGGTCCAGCCCTTGGCACTAAGACACACACACACACACACACGCACACACGTGCGTGCGCGGCATCCGTATTAATTGTAACTTTGGTAAGAAAGCTAAGGGGAGCCATTTGCAATTCACAACAAATTAAAAGGAAAACAATGCATTTAAACAAAAAAATGTTTATTTGAACATGCATGATGTGATCCAAGAGAGTGAATATTATGAATTTCCTCCAGAGTTTCTGGTTCTTATTTAAAGTGATTCGGTGAACGGAGGAACAAGAGTAAGTGTTTATTTGTGGATGTTCNTGTGTGTGTGTGTGTGTGTGTGTGTGTGTGTGTGTGTGTGTGTGTGTGTGTGTGTGTGTGTGTGTGTGTGTGTGGGGAGGGACGAAGGGTACTTCAGTTTGAGTGCATTTGTATGCATGAAAAACAAAGAATATGTCTTAGTGTTTGAGTGGCAAGACAAGAGCGCCATAAGTATTTTTGTGTGTTTGTGTGTGTACCTCAGTGTGAATGCAAACCCGAAGTGACTGGCTTTTGTTTTTCCAAGGAGTGGGTGGAGAAGGTGTGTGACAAGCACGTTTTCTCTCCTTTTGGGTTACTTGGCTGCAGCTGGGCTGTGGGTGCATGTATGTGTGTTGATGTGGCGATGATGTTGGTTCCCAAAACAAAACCAGCAGCTGTTTTTATAGGCTTACACACACACACACACACACACACACACACACACACGTCCCTCTTTTCCTACTTTAGCCATTTCTTTACACTTTACCTTTTTTTGAATAATATATATATTTATATATAAATATATTTGTCATATCATTAATACAATAACAGAACAGGTTATCATCATTATTCTGCAGATGTAAAAGAAACAGAAAGAAGAAAAGACCAATCTCTCACCAGCTCAAGAGTGACATCGAGGGTTGGCATAGCAACCATTGAAGCATAGAGGTTTACAGCTGGTTTATACCACATCTGTAACAAATCAGATAATTTAGCCTAAACTTTTCATTGTATGTATGGCATTTGAAAACATCACTCTAAAAAAACCTCCAGAAGGCAGCAGGCGTTTTGAAAGAGACTTCAATAATACAAAGAACTATGATGTTCATTTCTTGGCAGTACCACACACTGTAGCTGAATTACCAATAATTTCAACAGATAGTGGTAAGATTTGTGTAAAGACAAGAGGTTGCATATATAAAAATGTGTAAAATGCTGAAAAACTTCACTAGATTAACTGAGCAAGTACATATTACTAATATATTTATGTAATTTAGGCATCTCACTGATTGTAAAGTGGTCAAACCAGATAATCTGATAATGTGGTAAGTGTTAAAACCTTCCGGTATGTAAACACACTCCCTGCAGTGATAACCCCCTCTACATGTGTCTGACGTCATTATCAACTGTTAATGGTTATCTGTGAATATATATTTGAATGATGCTCAGCATACCAACTTAATAATCTTTTCTATATCATTTTCTATGTACACATGAAAAAAATCATACTTTNTGTGTGTGTGTGTGTGTGTGTGTGTGTGTGTGTGTGTGTGTGTGTGTGTGTGTGTGTGTGTGTGTGTGTGTGTGTGTGTGTGCGTGAATCTGTGTTTATGTGTGCATATGGATGCGTGTGTTTGTGGCTTAGGCGTCAATCCCTCCAACAGGACTGTCATTAACCCTTGTCACTCTTGAAAGACAGAAAGACCACCCACATGTTTGGCTGTGTGTGCATGTGTGTGCGTGTGTGTGTGTGTGTGTGTGTGTGTGTGTGTGTGTGTGTGTGTGTGTGTGTGTGTGTGTGTGTGTGTGTGGCCTACAGCCTAGTATTGTGTTGTGTGTTATCTATCCATTCCAGTGTGCCCATTTATGCTGCTAAGAAAACAATCTCCTGTGGGAGTGGATGAGAGGAGTGTGTTGTATCTGGGGCCAATGCTGAAGTATTTAAATGCCACTGATGGCCACTAGATGCTCCAAAAAAAAATTGGCTCCAGTTGATTCTTATTCAAAAAATGCCCTCTAGAGAGTCAATTTTATTCAGCAGGTTATTATTAATAGTAATTGCTTTGCATAAGTTAACTAGACTAGCTGTTATTAGACGAAATGTACACTGGCTGTTGTTTTCAGTAGGCTAGCTCTGCTTCAGTTTGAGGTAGAGGGGTGTTTTTCCAAAGTGTGAAAGCCTATTTGGAAGGTCCTGACTACAAACAAAAAAGATTATGGGGACAATAAGCATAAACTCTGGTCTTAAAACAGTCTCCAATGCAAACAGTGGGTGATGCACATAAATGTATCTTTGTGAGTAGTCTGTGGCTATATCACCACTGGAATATAAAACTTGCTAAATATATTTTCAATTTTTATTTAAAAAAAACACAAAATTTTGGAGTCATGGTAGATGACATTTGGAAAATATTAGAATTTTATATTTTTGTATCATGTATACATCTGCCTATGTGTGTGCTTTGTTGTTGTTTTTGTCTTTTTACAGTATTTTGAAGTTCGTTCTCATGGGAACAATAGGAGTCAATGCAAAATTGCATTTTTAAATATCACTTCTTCGCTTATGGAACCAATAAGTCATTGTTTAACTGAATTTTATACAACCATTTGAAATCAGCCTTTACACGCTAACAGCTGCAGGTGACTGGCTTAGTCAATTAGTGAAGCTACATGTGACATTTCCATTTGCCAATTAGTTGAGTGAGATAGAGGATGGTATTGAAGATTGTGAGTTAAAGCCTCTGCTCATGTAATATTTCCAAATGAGAAATCTACCCAAGCTTTTCACAAAGATCCAGTCCCATGCCAGATGTTCTCAACTGGAAACACAAGACAGTATGTCCTAATGGTGATGCTACAGCAATTCTCAAATTTCTAAACTTTAATATTGATACCAAATTAACCATATGCACTACAGCTTTGGAACTTGCGCCATACTATGTGGATTGTAAATTTAAGCCTTAACTGATGTAAAATACACGGTACTTTTTTTCTTCTTCTTACACCCTGCTTGCTGCCAAGAATTGCCTGTTTTTGCATAAATACATTTTTTGCCTAAAATCGCCTGGCCCTGACCATGGCAGCAGCTATGATTTAAAAAACAAAAGTATATAGAATCCATATGTATATAAATGTATATTTTTAAGATAAATTCATCTGGTCTGATTAGATATTCTGAACCTCAAGCGCACCTTAGTAACTGTGAGGAAAAGGAGAGCATTTCCCAATCATGTACTTCCCTCACCCTCACCTTGATTTTGTGCTTTAACATGACATTCTAGCAGTAACCAGACCACTATGTGACTCTTGCAGCTGCTGAAACACACAAAGAGTCCCTTCTTTGTAACTTTATATTCAACCCGCTGGTCCTCTGCACGGGATATGTTCAAAGATGGAAAGGAGAAAGAGCACTACACGGGAGTTTCAAAGGGCAACCTCGGCTGCAAGATCCCAAACACACTCACACACACAACCTTCACACACCTGTGCAAACTCTCCGTCTGACTTCCTCTAGCACACATTTCCTGTGGGCTCAGACACTACAGAGTCTGTTCTCCAGGGCGTTGGCTGCTGGGCACTTGGTTAGTGTGTACCCAAGTGTAATGCTTCAGCACTCTGGGACTGGCACACAGACAACACACACAGACACACACATAGACATGAATTTTACATGCAAATACACATACAGTGGATTAAGAAAGTGTTAGCTGAAACCTTGTAGGCTTCAGAGGACACTTATATTGTCCCTGCCAACCCTGTCTCCTAAAAATGATGTTCATACACAACAAACCTGCAAAAGTAAATACATTTAGTGAAAAACATAATACCACATGGGTTACATTTTCTTGATATAACAACGAAACATTTATATAGAACATATGTGAAACTGTTCATTGCAGATGTAAAATGTTATATAAGACTTTACAAAAATGTTTTCTGAATAATATTCACTCCTGGCAGCTAAAGCATGGTTAATGTTTGTATGATTATGTTTACGTGACTAAAAGAACTTGCTTTAGGTTATAGAAATATTGAGGTCTTGGTTAAATATTTGATAAAGATAGATTGACTTTTTAAATATTTAACCAAAATCTTAACTAAGGGTTTTAGCAGCCTAAATGTGACACTGACCCCAGGCTCAGGTGTCATAATCTTACACTTTGCACATGTTAAAAGTCTCAGTATTTGCAAGGGCAGCTGCTGTGCAACCCTGTCTCATATAAACTATATTCATATACAACTAAACTGTGCACTGTAGGACTACAGTAACATTCTGTATCCACTATTTCAAAAAAATACCTGTGAAGAAGAAGAGGAAATACCATCAGATGGGAAAGAGGACTTTATATATACAATTTTTTTTCTACCAAAGAAAGGAAAACCTTGCAACTTTCTATCTATAAGGAGATTACAATACTCTCTGTGCCAGGGTAGTCAATAGTGTCATCCTTGATAGACCAACAGCTTTGACACCATTATAGTGTATCCCTATATCGAGCAAACATGAGAGTGAATTTTCTCAGTTTGTTTGACAGTGTGTGCGGGTAGACCCAGGGAGAAGCTTTTAAGACATTATGGAATGCTGCTTGATGCATAGTCCGGGTTTGAGATCAAGACCATGGTCAAACATCATTGCCTATTATCTCCATTATTGTTTTTACTTGCTATCAATCAGATAAGGAGCATCCATATAAGAAAGACACTGGTTGCATTTATCCCTGTGATAAATCACATCACAGTTGTTTTGAAGAAGTAGATACATTCACCAAACTGGGGAGTATCATTTTCCTCATTAGCACACAAGGGGAAAACACAATTAGATTTACATGCAAGAAAAGGCAAAGAAAGGACAGTCTTTTTACAGTTCAAGAACATCTGGTATTGTAAAGTGACACACACAGCGATGAACTAAAATAAGAATCTTCAATTATGAGATAACATGAATATTTATTTAAGACCAATAAAGAGTAAACTGTTATCAACAATAGCCTTAAGAAGAATTATTGGCCAGACAAGATCAGCAATAACAATTTGTGGTGGAGCTCACAATCACCAGCAGCTGATGAAATTGGAGAAAGATGAAGATGGACGAGGAATATACAAAAAACTGTGTGAAACACCACCAAACAAACTCTGACATGGATCCCTTAAGGGAAGAAGAAAAGAAGAAAGCCAAAGACTTCCAGGCAGACATCAAGAAACTTGAATGCACCTGCAATCAGACAGAAAAGAAACCTGATATTCAAGACTTCTAGGAGTTCATTTTTGACAACCTATACATGCATAAGTACAAAACTGACAAAACTACCAGATTCAGTTTGTGTTTGTTCTGAGGACTTCTTCCCCTTGCTGTGATATCCAGCAAGTTCAGCAACACATGTTTGGTTAAGTCAAAGTTGAAGACAAATTACTTGTTATGTTGAGGAAAAGTACACTGTTTTGGCTTTTAAAATTGTATAGTTGGTATATTGGAATTTATATGATTATTATCTGGGCCTGTTTTCCTAATGCTGAGGATATCCACCTAAAATAGATGTAAACTTCCACAAAATATCCTTAAAATGAAAAGTAAGTCCCTTTGAACTTTTTGGGTCAACACAATTACTTTTGCAAAGTTCTGTTGGATGCCGTGTTGTATCTACACAGCTGGGCAGCATGGATGCAAAGGAAAGAGCTGGCTGATCTTTAACACACACTTGGTCATACTCACCCACCCACACACACACACACACACACACACACACACACACACACACACACACACACACACACACACACACACACACACACACACACACACACACACCACCTCCACTGTTTACACACCCCTAAGCAAACGTCTGAAGAACTAAACTAAACCCTTGTGTTGAGGTCAATGTCTCACTCAGCATCGAACCAACATCAGTCCACACCATACAGGTGACATGACAAACCATTTGTAAATACTCCACATTTACATCACATGCAATAGATTCAAGGGAGTTTACTATTTTTGGCTTTGATTTTAATTTAAAGACTAACATGTTACATATATTTTATAATATATTTTGCAAACTTAACTCATTTAGTTCAAGCTATCACAAATGTATAAGTGTTTCCTTTGCTAGTACATCTACACAGATTACTTGACATGTACAGTATGTTTGAGTATATATTATCACTGACTGGTGAATTCCAAGGCCATATTATTCTCTCTACCTCCTACCTCACTTTCAGTCTCTCGCCACTTTTTATAAAACATGTGACACATCTTGTGACTGACAGGATGGGAATGCAGCCAACTGTTTATATGCACTAGAAAACTTTTCTCTGCTTGTGGACAGTGTTTCTGTTTAATGAATGGACTTTGTAGATGAATAAAACGTAGATTGCTACCATATTTACAAATCATTCAAAATAAAATTCTCAGCATATTTAACTATATTGACCAAAATTTAAACATAAATCATGACTTGAACTCAACTGCTAATACAAGGCAGTTTATTTGAGTGCATACAATCCAGAACCACATCCATCTCGCAGTATTTACCCACCCGCCGAACTTTTACTTCCTACTGACCAAGACAATCTCTCCCTCTGACCTGGCTTTCGACCTTTCCCCTTGGTATCACCTGCCATAAACTTCCAGCGTTTGAACAAGGCATTCTTAGTCGGGGTGAGGCAACAATCTGTATCAGGAGGCCCGCAGGGAGGGCTGGAGCCGCCCCCCCTCTGCTTTATGGTGCTCATTTAAGGCTGCAGGCAACCAGTGTGTGTATATATGCATGTATACATCTGCCTGTGTGTGTGTGCGTGTGTGTGCGTGTATGTGTGCGTGTGTGTGTGTGTGTGTGTGTGTGTGTGTGACACAGAGTTGATAGCAATAAGTGTAGACCAGTGCTGGAATCCAGCTGGCTCCACAGCAAGCTAACCATCAACTAGTAATGAGATCCTGAGACAGACAGGCAGAGACAGATAATAACGTAGATAAAAAGAAACAGGCATAGAGTTGGATGGACAACAGGGGAAACATTAGGGACAAGTGTCTGTTACATTTTAAAACTGTATCCAGAAAAATATACTGGAAAACTAAAGTGACTGTCCAATATACCACAACTATGATGATGACTTAAAATAAGAAAATCTGTGGTTAATTGAACAGCTAAGTGTCAAACAAATGCATTACTGCTTGTGCATCATTAAGTAAGTTCTTCATCAAACTGTAAAGCTCTGCACTGATTCTGACTATTTTCCATTTGGTAGTTTAGTTGTTGATATAAACATTGAGCTCCGTACAAAAAAAAATCAGTGTTCAAAAGTTTAAGTTCAACTGTGCCTTGCTTACAACTCTGCCATCTGCTTACATAGCTAGCTATTTCAATATGGCAAATCAAATTTTGAATGAAGCGTTCTATCATTAGGCAGATAAGAAGGTCACACTGAGCCTGATAGGATCCTGCTACACAAGAGCCAGGCTCTAAACAACAACCAACATTAGCTTTACTGCTAAAGTCATCTTCCTTTCAGTCATGAGTGCACCTGTTGTCCTGCACCTTAGCTTGTTGGTCACCACTAAACAAATGTTGACATTATTTTTGACTGCAATGGGGGCTGACTGTGTAATTCACCCCCTAAAGGGTAAATAGAACCCATTTCCTCATTCACTTAAGATCAGTAGTATTTTGTCCTAAAAAGAAACTCATCTCTTTAGTTTACATTAAAGAATAAATGAGCCACTAAATAGTTTAAAACACTAGTCAATCTTTCATAGTATAAGTTCTAATTTGCCTTTTTTGTCATTTGAAGGTAAGACAGTCTACTGTAAATGAACCATTATGTTTTTAGCTTGTTTTGGGGAAAGTCCTTATATGTTAACACTTCCTTTATTTCAGTACATGTTCTGTAAATACTGTACTTTCTCTATTATGATCCACTAAATTAATTCAGTAAAACTTGTAAAACTTATCTTTTAACAAGAATGAGGTATTTAATTGTTAGTCTTAAACGTTTAGATGCCCCTCACAAACCCAAACAAAACACAAACACACGCCTTGCTCCCAGATAGGAAGGAAGAGTTGCTGTAAATTTGTTACATGCTCAGCAGGGGACATCTGTTGCAGGGAGTTGGCGGGGTGGGGGGGATGGGGGGGGGTCACACTACAGGAAACCAGCCAGAGCTCCAGATCAGGAAAGAGGACGTCATGATTGTGGTGTCAGTAGGAAGGCAGCGNTGTGTGTGTGTGTGTGTGTGTGTGTGTGTGTGTGTGTGTGTGTGTGTGTGTGTGTGTGTGTGTGTGTGTGTGTGTGTGTGGAAGTGAGAGTTCCTTCACATTTGAGTCACAAATGTCACTCTGTATATCCTTTCATTGCCTGCAAAGCGTCTGACACTTTCGAATCATTTAGGTGTTTAAACTTGAAGTGCACTACACACTGTCTGCATTGCGTAAATTAGTGGTTGTAACACACTGACTGAATGCTTCATACTGACATAAGGGAGTTAGAGACTGGATGTAGTAAAGTTGCTGCTGAAACACGCTGATGCTGGAAAAAAGCACAATAGGGTATCCTGACGAGTTAACACAGATGGGTGCAAGCTTAGAAAAACTAAAGGTGTTGTGCTTTCAGTGCTTTAAGTTAATCTACTATTGTTAGCTGTGACAGTCTCAATCCATTCCAACTTGATTCAGATCATTTAAAAAATGCAGGATGGAAAATACAGAGAAAGAACAGATAAAATTAACAAGGAAAACTTAATGTTTAATGTTGTTGGCACAAAAACACAGCATAACAATAATAAGACTAAGTCTTACTTTACACACCTTAGCATTTACAGTCTAAGCATAATAGGTATGACACAAAACACATTGAATAAATTTGGCAAATAAAAAAATAAATATTTCTTTCTTTTCTTTTGTTGACAGCTAACAACAGTAAAATAGTAAAATAGTACCTGAATATCATCTTGTTCTATGTTTTGACATGTTGACTCATCTTTCTAAATGATATACACAGAGTTGGGACAATGCCTTTAAAAATGTAACCTCATATCCATAGGGAGATATGAATACAGTTTCAAAATATCTTCTGAATCTATTGAACCTGGAAATATCACCATTTATCTTATCACAGTGAATTTCTCCATCATTACACCACAACCAGATTTTCCCATCTGCTTTGTTGATTAGACAATGAAATGAATGGCCTTATTAGGACTCTACAAAATCTAGTTTTAATGAATTTTAACTGAAACATAACCTAATCTTAAATTCCCTTAATTTGAGGTGCTGATCTGCGACTGATGCATTTTATAAAATCACCTAACAGTCGTACCTTTATCCATAACTTTGAACCCACAGTGCTCCCACATATTGCTTCATTGTTTTGTATTTAACAAGGACAATTAACAAATTCAGATGAAGGTAAGAGGCAGGATAAAAGCCACATAACTGAGGCAAATGATCGCAGTAACTTTTCATTCATACTGCAGACCAGTTGTTCTTCAGTTCTTTTCAGTGCTGCTGAATTTTGGCAATGACGTCTTTTGAGGTTTGAGGTTTTCTCCACACAGGCCAGATTACCACTAAAAACTAAAAAACTAAGATTAAACTTCCTTTGCTCAACACAAACATTACAACAATAATTAAACTGTAGACAGTTAATAAAAGTAAAAAGTTAAGATAAGATATAAATATTCTTTATGGTTGTCTGAAGCATAGACAGTTGTCTAAAATCCAAGAGTAAAGAAAAACTGCTGTAAATCTGGTATGGAATATCTGTTATCTCTCCAAAAACTGTATAAAAGAGATTATTGCTTCTAATTTCAGATGGCTGGAAAATAAAGAGCAAGAGTGATTTTTATTAAACAATCCCTCTTTGTGACAGAATGTGGTAGTAGTTCAAGCATACAGTGAAAAGTTTGGCCATTTCACATCTGCATAGACAGTTGTGCTTGCGATGCTTTTTTTTTTTTGAGTATCACAATTCTCCCAACCCCCACTGACTTCCTTCTTTNGTGTGTGTGTGTGTGTGTGTGTGTGTGTGTGTGTGTGTGTGTGTGTGTGTGTGTGTGTGTGTGTGTGTGTGTGTGTGTGTGTGTGCATAGTCTGCGCATATTCTCCCTCCACAGCACAAAGCTGCCATTGGTTGGCCAGATTTGTTGGAGGGAAAAAAAGAGCGAGTAGCGGGGAGAGTGAAGCAGGCAGATAGTGCTGACTCAGGCACTCGGCCCATTGTTCTCAACGTCTCGTAACCCTACACCTCCCTGCCTCCAGCCAGACAGCCCATTGGCCAGCCGCAAGTGCTGGAGCCAGGGCGACTGCGGTGTTAGCACCAAAAAATCTTATCTCTTCCTCCATTAGTCCCACAATGAGAGAATTCAGCAGCCAAAATCACAATAGACACAGGGCCATTCAGGTTGTGATATGAATCTTGACAAGTTAGAGAGAGGTATTTTGGTGATAATCAGGACATTTTAGGGTTCTACCTGTTCGTTGTATGCTACTTGGACAGAAAATGCACATGGTTTTTTTCAAGTGAAGGGGGTTCAGTCAGTTCTGTTTGTTGTATTAGAGCTCTGTAAGACCTTGACAAAGATATTTTGTAAAGAGTGTAAGCTGGTCAACACGTTTCAAAATGCTGATCTGGACACATTTTATATATTTTCATGGATTCAGATCTTTTCAAATGTAATTACCTCACCACAGTTTTAGGTACTTTGTGTACTTTGCATATATTTAATCAAATAAATTCTGAGGTGATACACATTCTGTTTTTGAATCTCTCACAGGACAATTTAACTTTTAGAGGAATAATGCAACAACAGACACCCGCAACAAAGTGTGTTTTTTTTAAGAGCTGTTTTACAAAATGCCATCTCTACATGCAGACCAACTTTCCTGCCCTGCTATAACAGAACACTGGCAAATTTTAAAATGCAAACATGGCAAATATTGTGATGATACCACAAGAGATATGATACAGGAGGGGGGAGGGAGGGTGCTCACCTTGGGGAGACAGATTACCAGGTAACAAATCACAGCTTGACAGGGGAGGAAAGTGAGAGTTGCAACAGCGCCAGTAATGGGATCCTCAGCTATCTAGGCCATTTAGATCCTCAAGGTGATAAATAGGTCGTGCATGCTATACAGAGAGTTGAGTTCAGAAAACTGAAGCATGCAAAGAAGAAGCCTGAAACTTGGTTGTATAACAGATTTTATGTCACTTACTTGGACCGTGTTTTACGGCTTTGTATTATGTTCATGGCTGCACTGTGTTAAATATCAGTGGTGACAGTGATTTCCACACACCATGTTTACTTTCCTTTTTTTGTAAAATATTTATTGATTTTATTGTTATGTGTTTCTCAAAGGTTAGGGGTAGGGATGAAGAGTGGGGGAATGACACATCCATATTCTCCTGCTGGAATAAGACCCCTGTACATTATCAATGTACCCCTGATAACATACTGTGTAACTGTGTGAAAATTACCTAAACCATAGATCAGTGAAACTAGTGCTTCAGGGCCACGCTTACATAAGTAAACATAACTCCGCACAGGACAACCTGAGATAAAGGGAAACGGATGAGTTAATGTGTTTCTGAGATTAGATGAGATACTTCCTGCTAGGAGGGCAGTAACAGACATGAGATTGCCTACAGTAGCATTTCCTCTTTGTAATTGGAATTGTTGTTATTTTTTGTTTTGTTTACAGCAATTGGCATTAATATTAGGAAACCATTATAGTGTGTTAGGAAATAAATTAAAGTTTTAAGTTGTACACTACATTAATTGTTAGTTTATTATATATTAATGTCAGCCACATTATCTTCTGGTTGAGAGAAATTTTAAAAGAAAAACAAAAAAAAAATATGTGAATGCAGTAATATTTGAAGATGTCAAAATGTACGCTTTCCAGCACCACTCAGCCTACATGCATGTACACATGGATAAATCTGCCTTCATCAACGTGCCTTACATTCTCAATGATGAACACATCACATACAAAATCACCATAGCTCATTTCCACTCTCTCACAGCTGAGGCATTGTCTGCCTGTGACGTTGGACAATTAGCTGCTTTTCCCATATGAGACAACTGATTCCCCTAAGCCTACGTTTATTAGATTCCGCCCTGGTTGTATGAATATGGAGGAGGGCTGGCACTGGGGGCACAATGCCCTGCTCCTGTCCAAAACTGCATATCAAGCTTTGCCATGGATTGAAAATTCTGCCCACGGTCACTACAAGAGACAACAAGCCTCTTTCAGTCCAAACTCTGTCCTGGCAGCATAATTTTGTGTATTTGTGTGTACACCTCTGGGAATGCTGGGCAATGTATTATTTAATCAGAATCTGTAAAGGTAATGGGAACGTTTGGAGACAAGGAGTTTTCCAAAGTATTTACTATAGACTATAACCTCAAGATCCATGACTACAGGATTGTTGTTTTTGGGTTTTTACTCAAAACTAAGTCCTAACATAGCTCACATTTAAAATACTCAGCTGAACTTACTGCTTTGTATTTGTCTTGATATAAAAAAGACAAGGCTTTCCTGATCCCATGTTTCAACTCAGACTATACTGGAGTTTCACATAGTTCTGATCCAGAATGAACTGCAAAACTGACAAAACTAGAACATTTGTCACTTATTTTAGTATGTTTGAGCATTTTCAAAAGTGAAAAATATGCGCAGAAGTCATAGAGAAACAGACTTTATTTAGGTTTGTGTTCCAATCTAATGTAAAATTGATAGCCTTTAATTTGAAAAAAAATGTTACTTTGTACCATAGTTGCCCACCCTTATTTGGCTTCTCTCCACTCAGTAATTTCTACCTCATCCCCTCTTACCCTTCTCTCCTCTCCTCTCCTCTAGATTCCAGGTGTACAATCAGCTGTCTGGCCCCCTTTCTTCATCCCCATGTACCCGCAAAGAGTCAAAGTGGGGCCTCTCTGAGGTATTAAATATCTTTATTAAACTGCTTTTGGGTCTCCCCCTCAGCCCCCACTGCCTCCTGCTTTTCTCCTCTGTAGATCTCAACAATCGCCATAAACTTGGCCCCTGCCGACTTCTCCTCAAAGGCTACCGCCAAGCGGCTTCTGCCGGCTACCTGCTGTGCTGCAAGATCATGCACAATAGCCTCCGCTGGTCCCTGCTGCGTTAAACCAGGCAAACTCTGCCACACTCGGCTGGGCCACATCTGACAGTGGGACTTTGCCCAGGCGGAGTCCACAGGATCAGGGAGTTGAGTGATCCAGAAGAGAAGAGGGGGTGAAGATAGTGAGGAGGAGGGGAATGGGTTTCGGAGGCCAGCTGTGTCATGGTTTAGTGGCTGCTATCAAAAGACAAGCTCTGGTGTAACCAAGTTGTCCCCCACACACAAACACATGCACCTTTTGGTAGTTTCACTCATGCACGTAGTGTCATAGTGTGCATGTGTGAAGCTGCTAGGGATGTGATTTGCTCCTGCGCTATCTGAACACAGATTCACACTCTTTAACAGATGGTTGCTAATTTGTACCCCCACAAGACCGGACATCCTAGACTCTGAGGGTGAATACACTTAGTGGTGTTCCTGACTTATATTATGCTAAATCCCTAAACCGTGACTTTGAGGAAGTCATCTGTCATCATAGTGACATCACAGGAAATCAAATTGTAAGCTGCATTAAAATATTACAGTCACATAGCATAGCTCTGGGAATTGACTCAGAGAGTGAAACAACAAACAAGATCAGGTATTCAGTTGGCTCTGTTCTGTGGAACAACCTGTTCCAGGGTATAATGTTAGATTAATCTATTAAATCTACAGTACAGTACATAGCTGAAATTTGCTGTGGTTTTTATATTACAGATTGCAATATCCATCTGGACTGTGGTCAAACTCGCACTAACCATTGTTGGCTTTACTTGGCATGTAATGTTGAAGTTTGCCAAGTTACAACTGTCTGACCGATAATGATCAACCTTTAATTGTATAATATTAGCAAGTAATGGACATTTAACTCTATCACAACTAATGTATGTGAGAAAATTGACAATACACTGCTATATTTTCAGTACATTTGAACAGGGCTAAATCAGCCAAAAAGTGAAAACACCTGTATCGGTTTATCATGGGCTTTGAAAAGCTGCTCTTTGAGAATCAAATGTAAGTACCTACATAGACAATTCTTATGGTAAATCATCATTCGGTCAAAACTTTCTAGCAGGCAATTGTCATCCAAAACACAATGAACAATTCTTGCATTTTGTATACTAGTCAATAAAGCCTTAAAATTATGGAAAACATCCACCACAAAAGTCAAATAGTTGGCCTGGACGTGTTATCATTAGACTTAACTCTTTAACAGCAGTATGAAAATTTGAGAGAACAAGTAAAAATAACATAAAGTGATATGTAAAGTTTAAATTTTGATTGTTTGTTTATTCTATTTGTTGACACTGCAAGTGCACTAACTCTGCAACCACATTAACCCAAATGTACAACCTGTTAGGTGAAGAGCTTCTAAAAGCTTTTCAGTGAGTCCATAGTTTCCCCTTAATCTCAGTGTGTAATCTAACAACCTAATCAACGTATTTTTTTGTACTTTTTCCCCTTCTGTTGACAAACTTTTTCCAGTATGAAGTGGTTACTTGTAAAACTACACTGTCAAAGTAGCCTCCCCCACACTGCCAGTTGTAACGCACTCTTTGTCCACCACAATGTGAGCTGAGGAAACAAAGGCGCCATTGCGGACCCTGAGGTTTTTTGGGAGCTGTCTGTCACTCAAACCCATTGTTGACGTGTGCAGGGCTCAGTGGACAATGGCACTTTGTGTGAGGGGAGAGCCCGGACACACCCTGTATCTCTACCTCTTATCTGTCTCACTGTCAAATTTCTCTGCAGCTCTGATTTCTGCTTTTTTGGCTTAAAAGTGAAAGTTTTCTTCATTATATTTACATGTCACTTGATGTCTAGTATATAATTAACATCACTGCACAATGTTAAAGCAAAAAAAAAAAATGAATTGAAAAAACAATGTAAAGGGCCAGCAGGTCTATAGGAATTATACACCAACTCCTAGTAAGTCAGCAGGAGTATTATAGCACTATCAACTGAGTTTCTTCTTCTTTACTCAATGAAGAGCTGCTGAAGGAAGAGAAAAGCTCTCGAGTTTGTTAATTGACACTTGAAACTTATGAGCAAGTTCACTTTATTTAAGAGTCATACTGTATTTGTTACCTCAACTTCTATAATTAGCCATGTTTAGGAGGATTAAATAAAGCTGGATGGTGAGTCAAAGCAAACAAGTTTTAGCTTCTCCATTTTGGACTCTCTTGCTCTCTGTTCCCTCAGTGCAGATTCACTTTATCCTTCCAACTGAATCAACTGATATAGCATATGTCCAATTTATTTCAAATGAGTGGATTTTGGTGGGGAGTTTCACATTTTACATGCTGGTATGACAGGCCTTAAGAGTATGTTTAAGTTTTTCTTCTCTCTTCTTTCAAGGGTTAACATTTGTTTTAACATGCTAGGTACAGTGAGGTTTTTATCTTTAAAAAAAATCCAAATATTTTTCCCAAATACATTTTATCTCAAAGGTTGTGAAGAAGAAATTATGCCATATGATTGGAAACACAATGTTTTGTCAATATGTTTTGGGCATTTTGACTTTTACTTTCTTTTTATGTTGCTTATGTTAAAACCCTGTTACATCTCCAAATCTTCAAAGTAGAAAATGATCGATTTTGTGTTTCTGGCTTCAACTTCTTTGTTTCTCTACTGTCCTGTAACTGGACCAGTAGGTCAGAATGAATAAAGCTGGCGTTTATTCGAAAGCCACAGGCAGTCTGGCTGTGTAGGCATCACAATCTTGCCCTTTAACCCTGATGACATCATATGACTGGCTCTTGTGCGTCTCTCCTGAACCAAGGGGGTCAAGATTATTCAGTGGACTCTCAAACAAGCGAAGAGTAAGTGTCGACAAGCAGAAGGCTTTGACAATTATGTGTGTTTGTTCTTTGGGGCGCTGCTCTCCCTGTGTATGTGTAATCAAAGTCATTGAGATTCTACAAGCTAGCCAGTGTGCGTGAAAGAGAGAAATACATGTTTGAGTATGCATCTCATAGTCTTTGTATTCTTAGGATTTCATTTGACATTTATTCTTAATGAAATCCTAAAATAAACAAATAACCTTATATGAAGTGTCTTTTTTCCTAAAGTGAAAGAAAATAATGTGTCACTTATGTAACATTGGTAATGCTCTAGTTAACTTGTAACGTTTACAAGAACAAACATGACCTAAATGACTAAAAAATAACATCACATCATTTGGCCATGACATAATATGATAAAGTGGTTTACTTTGTTTATAACTGTTTATTTCTCATCCCTTCCTCTAACCATCTTTCCTTTCATTACCATCATTGTCTCAATCTTATTCTGGCTTGATTTTAAACATTTGACAGAACAGAGCAAATAAAACTCAAATTGTTGAGAAACAAAAGAAAAACAATAACTTCAAAGAGTTGCAGAAGTATTTTTTTAGAGAAAACAATCAGAAAACAAAGAAGGAGGAAGAGGTCAAATGTTATTTAACACAGCTCAGAAGCAACTTGGCCATTGTATGAAATCTCATCTTT